>BMAU01008036.1:0-92292 GCA_019973935.1 Trichonephila clavipes
TATGTATGTAGAGTGTTCTGAAATGAAAGTGTTCTGAAATGATTGTTTTATGTATGTAGAGTGTTCTGAAATGATTGTTTTATGTATGTAGAGTGTTCTGAAATGAGTTTTTTATGTATGTATTGTGTCCTCTTGTGTTGTAGAACTTAAAGATTATTAAATAATGTTTGTTCCCGTATCAGTGGCGCACACAAGGGGGGGAGGGGTCCCCAAGTCCGGACAGTCTCCCAGAGCTATTCATTTATTTTCTATTGATTACAATCCTATGAATGTAGTGCGTAAAATTTAATTAAGTATTGTTATTAATAATTAGTTTTATTAATCAACGCTAATTATTTATTCAATAATTAATCTTTTACTGTTTTTTGTTCTGGAAAACCGGCAAAATCAAAAGAATATGTTGGGCGGCGTATTGGAGCAAGATACGAGAATGGTGGACTTCTGACCCCCTCCCTCCTTGAAAAATTCATGTGTGCGCCACTGTCCTGAATAAATCACAAGTCTATTATTTTACCTAAAAATAATAACAAAAATAGAGGATCCTGTGGCGTAACGGAGAATATTAGGTCCCTCCCACCTGCAAATAAATTTTGGGTCCCAAGCTGGATCTTACAAAGGATTGCGTATTTGGCATCTGTCAATATTTGCCCCCACTCCCGCGATGCATTACGTACATTACGCTACTGGGAGGATCACATGTTTCGATTATCTTTAGAAAAGGACTTCTCGATGCTCCATTCATATAACCAATTATCAACTATTATTATTTATTGATCCACCTATCCTCAAAGTATAAATAAGTTGGAAAATATCACGCGAATCTTGTTTACATATTAACAAACTGTATTCATTTTTTAAGCTCCTTACGCTGCAATAAAAAAATATGATAGTAAAAATTATTTACGGTAAAAAGGGATAAATTGTTTTTTAGCTATTCATCAAAAACTCGGAACCAGAAAAACTGAAAAATTCAACCCTCCTCTTTTTAATCTCAGATATCTTTTAGAAGCAATACCTATTCACATGTATGACACACCTCCTTCGTAAGATAAGGATCTCAAATCAAGAAACTATAAGAAGAAACCTCAGAGATTAACCACATGGAAAATTGCGTGAAAGCCTGCTTCATCATTAGCAGAGGCGTAGCCACCGACGTATTAATGATGCGGGGTCCCAACATGTAACATTCTGGCCCTTTAAAATAAGTTTTATTGATGCGCGATCATTTTTATTATTTTCTGAAAAAAGGAATCTAGGAATTTTTATACAGGGCCCACTCAGAGTTAGCTACGCTAGTGATCTTTAGCAATATCTCTCTAATGGTCGAATTTGAAATATATTCCATTTACATATAAGCATTCTATAATTCTGCAATAAAATTGAACAATGGAACGAGAAAATTCTTTCAGAAACTGACAAACAATATTAAGTAAGAAAATTAAGCACATGTGTTATTGCTTAGTTCCCTTTGAATTAATAGAACTTTTTCAAATAGAAAGAACAAATGTGTACTGTTTTGAAATCTAAAACATTGACCAACGTATTTGTCTGCTAAGTTAAGAAACAAAATTTGTAATCGAATAAATTTAATTTGAGTAACTTTTATATACACAACATCTTTAAGGTATCCGACTACGTTCGGAACCATGATTTTAAAAAAGCGCATAAATGGATAATTTCCATTATATTTAGTGTCACTCAGATTAGAATACATGCATAAAGTTGTTTTAAGGACATTTTGACAAAAAAAAAAAAATTTATTTAAATATAATATTTTGGCAAAAAAATAACTAAGAATAATCTTTTTTCCAAATGTTCTCCTTTTGTAAAAAAAAAATGGTTCTATTATAATAATATTTTGCCTGTATATAGCTCAGACCTCTCTACAGAGAGTCAACTAGAATTTTTGAAAAATTCACATTATTTTCAGAGTTACCACCAAATGAAACAATTATTGGCGTTTATTTCTTAAAATTGCTCCCCTCTGTTGTCGTAAAATATGAATAAACCCACTTCTAAGTTATATATTTCAAAAATTCTAGTTGAGCCTCTGAACAGAGGTCTGAGCTATATACAGGCACAAAATATTATTATAATAGAAGTATTTTTCACAAAAGGAGAACATTTGGAAAAAAGATTATTGTAAGTTAATTTTTTGCCAAAGTATTGTATTTAAATAAAAAAAAATTGTCAAAATGTCTTTAAAACAATTTTAAGCATATATTCTAATGTAAGTGACACTAAATATCATGAAAATTATCCATTTATGCTCTTTTGAAAATCACGGTTCCGAACGTAGTCGGATATCTTAAATAGATGGTTATAAAACAAAATATTTCAGTTGTGCGGTTGGATATCAAATTACATTGTTTTTCAAACGAACGACAGAAAGTAAAACACACACAAGAAACTAATTATACTACAAAAATTCATATGAAAAAAAAAAAAAGAATGATTCGCACGTTTGTCACGAACTCTACCTCTACAAATTCTCAAGACAATATGCCGAAGTAAGTATCCTGTTCACTTATACAAATTCTTATCACTCTCACCGTATATTGCATTTCAAAAAATTAATCTTTAAAAGTGGCAGGGGTAAAAAACCAAAAAGCTTAGAATTGTGAACTTACGTATCTGTTAATGACACTTCATTGATTATGAAATTTTAAATTTAGCTTCTATTTCCAAATGTGAAATAAATTTGCATGCTACTTAACCATCTCCACATACATAATTCATAAACAAAGACAAACATTCTAATTAAACGCAATCCTTGCTACTTCCGGCAAGGAACAGGCTGAAATAACCATATGGAAAGAAAATGTGTTAATTTTAGCAATACAATCACCGCATACAAAACAACAATAATATAACACAGTGTATTAATGGATAATTTAATCCGCAGAGAACACTTTTTTCTTCCTTCTCTGGTCCGGATTTCGTTTCCTTTTTGAGTCACTGGACGGCGGCGGTTGAAGTGGATGGCAAACAAAAAACGAAACTCTTGGCTTGGTGAGAGTGTCCTTGACTCCACCTCCCCCTGCAGCAGTTTCTCCTTCCGCCAACTAACTCTCTGTGAAGTATTGCTATCACGTGACGTGTACATGCACGAACGAGATTACAAGCGTGATTTCATTTACATGCTTGCTACTCTGTAACTAATGTTAAAGGAGGTATGGGAGTTTTTTTCACATCGAATGCTAGGATTCGTTGCTTGTTTGATTGAAGTCCATAAAATTGGCTGAAAACGATAAACTCAGAGCAACTTTTCCAAGTGCTATGCATAGTGTCAGTTATATCAGTGTTTCCTTATTTATAAATTCGTGAAATTTTAAGAATAACTTGTTAATTTTGTGCGTTTTTTAAAATTTAAGAAGTAATTTTCACTACGAAAGTGCAGAAATTCGTTCAGATTGAGGTATAGATGACTTTTCATGAAGCATGCAATATCTAAAAATATTTATTTATAACTCATTTTCTTTTAAAAAAAATAGACTGTCGTGTTTATTAAACAGGTGAAGTCAAAGAACGAAAATGATTTTGGAATATTTTTTCTATATGTGAAAAAAAGGAACGGCAAATTATTATTATATCAAATTATATTATTACTCTATTGCAAATAACTTTAATATCATCGTAATTATTTTAAAACGTACTTAGTTTTGAAAGGGTGTAAATATAGTTATCAAAAAAATATTATTGCAGTAACAGCGAAAAATAAACTTTTTAAAATGAAGATATCTAAAATAATATTCTATTCAAAATATATACACAAAAAAATAATAAAACGAATTTTACATACAAGTACCGTTGCAGAATTTAATTTTAATTTTCAAACTAGAACAAAATCGATAAACCTTTACAACAATGTTCTCTGATTGACATTTTTACTATATTAATCAAGTACAAATTATTAAAGAAAATTTTCACAATTTTCTATCTCCTCTCTCTTTTATGTTATTTTCAAATTTATCTTTTGATATTTATTTCCAATGATATTTTTAAACAATCATTTTGTCCAGCACCTAATGTAACCAGAGAAAACTGTTTCGAAATTAAGTGCATGTATTTTTAGAATTGATTTTTTACAAGCGCATACAACTTTGATATATAATATGAGTTCCGTAACGATTTTAAGTAAATTTATTAAAAAGTACATACACAGTACATACAGTTTAAAAGTGGCATACCTAAAATTGTTTAGTTTCTTCTTTCTGAAATACTTTACAAAAATGCATTCAGTGGAAATCAAATGAGGCCAAAATAAAATTGGCCTCAGGATTTCTTTATGCCTTTAATTGTTTTAAGAACCTCGTCTTTTGAAGAACCATGATATATGAAAAACGCTTAAGGTATGCGACTACGTTCGGAACCATGATTTTAAAAAAGCGCATAAATGGATAATTTTCATGATATTTAGTGTCACTCAGATTAGAATACATGCATAAAATTGTTTTAAGAACATTTTGACAAAAAAAATTATTTAAATATAATATTTTGGCGAAAAATTAACTTAGAATAATCTTTTTTCTAAATGTTCTCCTTTCGTGAAAAATGGTTCTATTATAATAAAATTTTGCCTGTATACAGCTCAGACCTCTCTACACAGGCTCAACTAGAATTTTTGAAAAATTCCCATTATTTTCAATTACCACGCATTGAAATAATTATTGGCGTTTTTTTTCTTAAAATTGTTCCCCTCTGTTGTCGTAAAATATGAATAAACCCACTTCTAAGATATATATGTATTTCAAAAATTCTAGTTGAGCCTCTGTAGAGAGGTCTGAGCTATATACAGGCAAAATATTATTATAATAGAACCATTTTTTTACAAAAGGAGAACATTTGGAAAAAAGATTATTTTAAGTTAATTTTTTGCCAAAATATTGTATTTAAATAAATTTTTTTTTGTCAAAATGTCATTAAAACAATTTTATGCATATATTCTAATCTAAGTGACACTAAATATCATGAAAAGTATTCATTTATGCGCTTTTGAAAATCACGGTTCCGAACGTAGTCGGATACCTTAAGTGTTTAATCAATTCTGAAAATAAAGAGGAGGAATAGAGGAATTAAAACCGAGTATGCTACGAATGTCAGTAGATGAAAAGTAGAGCAGGGGTATTCATCCTTTTTTTTCTGCTGGGCCGCATACATATGTCGGATATTTCACGCAGACCGCAAACATGTTAGCAAATTCACGCGGGCCCCATCATGAAGATAAAAAGGGGGTAAAAATGTGGGAAAATTGATCCAAATATTTTAACACCTGGTTTCCTTTTATTTTGTAACTGTTTTTTATATTTTTGTCACTAACACTGATTTAGAAACATTTAAGACACACTCCGTCACACTTTCAGCATGAGTAAACGGTTTCATATGATTACCAATAATATAACAAACTTCACAGAATGTCTTTGTTACCGCTGTGACATTACCACTGACAAACCACTTTGTTGCTGTTGCAAAGATTATTCAAGAAATCCTATTTATTTATTATCTCTTGAAAAGAGATTTTCGAGGAAAAGTATCATTTAATGATTCCTGTATACTGGTATTTTTGAAATACAGCACTTTCTTGACAAATCAAACAATTACTAATCCATATATTTTTTCACCACAAAATAGGCAAACTCCCAATCGTCTTGAAACTATTGTACCGAGTATTTTTCGCTTGCAAGATATGAGAGATAGTTAAAAATTTGTTCCACCCATAAAACTGTCACTAATCCACTGTTGCAATCGTAACGCCAAATTAAAAAAGATATCAATTTGCAATCGTACGTCATCGACAGCAAAATTGATATATTTGTTTTCTTGACACCAAATTTTTAATGCAACGTTCTTAAATAAGTGAATTTTTCACAGCAATGGGCACTGACCGGGTCACTTAAAAAGGCTCGGTGGGCAGTAAGTTGAATATCGCTGAAGTAGAGTGAGTGATTAGTAGAAGTTGTTAAAAATTTCAAGAGAGATTAGCTTAACAAAAGGATTTGAGAAGCTTGCTTGAAGATAGCAAAGGGTCTTTCAAGATAGTTGCGCTAAGCCTTCATTTAGAGATACGCAACAATATTTTTATCTTTTTTAGAGTTCGATTAAGCAGATCTCTCCAAGAGTATAAGTTTTCTTGATATTTGGATTAATTAGAAATAAATATATATTAAAAATTCTACTGTGACGGGGGCTCACGCGACTTTTCTTTAACATGTCCTTTGGGTTCTTTGAGGCCAGAATTAATGGCAACTCTTTTCCAACCAAATCCAAGAAGTGAAGTGTGAAAGAAAGATGGAAATTAAGGACCTTTTAAATATCAGAAGTTAGAGTAAGCGCGATGGCAATTTGTGGCTGTTGATGACAAGTAGAGGAATGTTAATATAGTTCGTGATTCAAGTTTGGATAAGGTTACGTGGCGATGATTAGGAAGTTATAAGTGATAAAGATATGGAGAACCAAGGTGCATACCAGTGCACGGAAGTAAATTCAAGATTGCCTTTATGATATCAGTGATTGATTCTTCAGACTGCGACAAGGTAGGATTGACTATTTAATATTAGAATCAGTGATTGTATTAGAATTGAGTTAAAGCGATTCAGTTATTGATAGTGGTCCGAGTTAGGTTAAATCCTTATTATCTATATATATTGTGTGTTGCGTATTTTGCCATCGTAGATTCTCTCACATTAATTATTATAATTTAATTTGTTAGAAGTTTTAAGTTGAAAATCTTAATAAATATTTATTAAGATTATATATGTATGCCTCTAGTTCTTCCGTTAATCCTACACCTCTAGCTCACGCTGACACTCCGAGAGATATTCTCCCAAAGGGGGAATATCACACTACATTGTCTGCATTTAATTATGATCCTACGATATCTCTAACCATTTTCTACCACAACGAAAAAGACTGCATCTCGGTGATGACTATAAATTCTACAATGTAACAGATTTTAACACAAATTAGCAAAATTATTAGATGAGTTTGACTCAATTTTTTTATATTGTTCTTGTAAAAATTCCTAAATTGGTGTTACACATCATTTAAAAAATATGAAATAGAAATATATAATATTTATTTAGACAAACAATATATATACAAAGCACCAAAAATCGACAGTTTAATAAAACTATCGAAAGCATAAATTATCAAATAACGGATACAAAAGTGAATTTCTTTAAAATTTTAATTTGATGTTACTTGATAAGAAAAGTAAAGAATGTATAATATCTATAAGCCCTAGTCTTAGTAAAATTATACAAAGTAAATTGTAATGACTACATTTAAATAACTTATGACTTAAAGATGCTGAAGGACAACTTCATCGCATAGGCTGCATTCAGGGCATAGCAGGATAATGAAGGATTATCAGTTCATATTTTATATTTCTAATTTTACTAGAAAATTAAAAGAGTATTTAATTTTAATAAAAGCTTTTATATACCTATCATCCACTATGCTAATTAGTACAAAAATACGTATAGACACATTCACAATGTTTGTACAACAAAATTTTTAAGTTTTTTGTTTTGTTTTTGTTAGTATGCATATGAGTCTTATCTTTGATCTCTAGGATGTGCAACAATACGCAATTTTCCTGTAATTAAGTCTTCAAAAGTATTTGTTGATGCGCTTTCCGGTGGACTAAGTTGAAAGTTCTTGACGATTGCAGTTAAAAACAAGAAAACCTGCATCATCGTAAAGGCTTCTCCAATACAAGATCGTTTTCCTGAAAATTAAATGTAAAAGAGTTAATATTGATTGAAAATCTCAAAAAAATTAAAAATATGCGAGACAATAAAAAAAGTCATGTGCGCGCATGTTACAGTTTTTTTTTATTATTATTATTAAAAGAAACATAATTCTTTTATGAAATTTTAACGTAGGAAATCAATAGTCATTTCTTCTGCTTTGTTCTTTGTAAACTGCATATGATTCCTTGTTGAATTTAGAATCATCGCACACACTATCAGATTATTTCAATAGAGCATTATAATGAGTTATTATACAGAAAAATATAAATCTGAATTAAGAGTGGTTATCCAATGGAATTTTAGAACAGAGTATAAATTTAACTTAGATAACATTTTTTAAACAATTTTGGAGATTTCCAAATATATTGAAAAATATGTTTATTTAAAAATTAGAAGTTTTATAATTTTATTCCTTTGTTGATATTTTTAAAATTAATGACAAGAGTCTGTCATTATATTTAATTTTAACCACTGGACAAAAAACAATCAAATACTTTTTTTTTGTGAGATTTATAACAATTTTCAACCAGAATATAAATAATTATGCATACACTCAACATGTTTGTACAGAAATTTAGCATACTATTCATATACAGAATCTGTCAAACTTATAGAGAACATCGTGAGGAGCCAAAATACATTTAACCCTAACGAGATAAAGAGACAAAGACAGTAACGCCACAACACAAAAATGTACTGCAAAACGCTTTATTAAATAAAAAACCAATAATAAATAAAAAAGTATGATTGAAAGCATTGTTGAAATTGCGACCATTGGCATGTAACCACGCACGGCACCGACGCGACATGGATTGCCGAACATCGAAAACACCGGGCATTTCACGGATCCTAGCAGCAGCATCCGTGCGAATCCATTTCGGAAACGACATACACGAGGCCCTTCATAGCATCCCAGAGAAAAATCCAGAGGGGATAAATCTGGGGATCTAGGAGGCCAAGCGACGGGACCACCACACCCAATCCATCTGTTTGGAAATGTCCGGTCTAAATGCTCACGTACAGTTTAATGAGATGGTTCCGTCCTGTTGAAAGCACATGCGGCGCCGAATAGGTGCGGGGACATCGGTAAGCAGTTCTGGAAGTACCTCCTGTAGAAAGACGAGATATTGTGAGAGTCCAGTCGATAAGATGTATGGGCTGAGTAAACTGTCACCCACGATACCCGCCCACACATTAACAGTGAAAATATATATGTGGGTTATTTAAGGCCCACATGTGCGCATTGTGCGTATTGAACACACCTTCACGTTTCGTCACAGAACAACACGGAACTGGCAAAGTGCATGTCTGCCGCAATTTGGTTAAGAAACCACTGTGCAAACGTGGCACGTGGTGTATCATCCGGCTAAAACCTGCACTCTCTGTACATGAGGAGGAGGCTGCACCCTGCAGTACACGATAAAATCTGCCGCCCGTACACTAGTGCCGGGAGTTTGGTCCACAGCATGCAACACACCTCTTCGAATATGGGTGTTCGCGCTATTCGCCGCCGTCCAGTGTGTCCTACCAGGTTTTGATGCACCCGAGCAAACGTTTGATGAGCTCTCGTAAAACAATAAATGTTCATTGCACGCTGTCCGTGTCTGAAATGAAGAAAACATTTTCTACCTTGCGAGTCGTGTACAGCGTCCGCCCACTGTAATTTTGGCTCCTCACAATGTCAATACACGGCATTCGGGGACAATACACCCCAAAAATGTGAGCACCCGAGATAGAGGAGCAATAAAAAACGTTTGAGGGGGGTGTTTGCCGCCATTAATTTTCAATTCGTCCCTATTTACGGTTTGTATTCCAAACATTTCAGTTATTATTATTATTTTTTATTTTATAGAGATGTTATTTCAGTGGGATATCAGTTATTTCGTAAAAACTTTAATAAAAGTTTGATTTTTTCACATTTTTCCTGTCACAGGCGAATCTACTGTCAGAGCAATTAAAAAGAATGAAACTGCAATAAGAAAATCGGTCAGTACAAAATTAAGCACCAAACATTAATTTTCAATTCTACCGAACAAGTTTAAACGATCAAGTATTTAACGCTGATGAAACATTTTTTAACCGTACTTACATCGCAAATGATTACATAAAGCAAGTCGAGTATCTTTGTATGCATCAGGAGATCGGATGTTGAAACCTCTTAATAAATAAATATCTTAGACCACATTTCAATAATTGTTTCGTACCAGAAGTGGAAGCCTATATGAAGGAAAAATCGATTTTAAAGATTATAGTTACAAATTCATCTAAATCATACAAATTTTTGTGGCAGACAATACAACCACTCAAACATCGATCAGATGAAATAATTAATTTGGCACATGAAATTGAGGGAGATGGTTTTAATACCTTCAGCCACGATGATATAGATGAATCTTGTGGATGATGCAATGATATTATTGATTTATTTTGGAAAAATTAATTAAACTTTGCAATAAATTAGAGAATCATTGATAACCCCAACTGAACGAGCCTCTTGCATGTCTGGATATCGTGAACTATATAAAAAATAAAAGAATCCATCGCAAAGTTTAATTACTGATTACATTGTCAGAAAAGGAAGAGCTACACAGAACGAGAATGAAGTTTGTGAAAATCCTCTTATTGCAGAGACAGTCTCTTTTTTAAATCGCATGCAAACCATTTCAGATAGCGATAATCTTAAACTTTTTTCCCATAAAAATGAATTAAGGTTTGAATACAGTTTTTTTTTTTTTAGCTTTTGTATGAATTTCTTTCAGACACGAAGTAATTTTTCATGCAGCCTATTTTTTTCATTTCTGCAATTTTTTTATGCGGTTTTAAGTTAATTTTAACTAGTTGTTTTGATTTTATGTGATTTTAGAAAACTAAGGAACGTATCCCTATTTTTCCATTCAAGTAATGTTGAATTTTCACATCAGATCATACAAATTTTCGGAAGACCTACATATTTTAATTAATTAAAATTGATAAAATTGTATTATCTGGTGCTCCCTCTTATTCATAAATCATAATTTCAATCTTAAAAAACATTTTTTCTCCTTTCCTCCCCGTCCCCGATCTGAGACAACTTTTGCTTGTAAATTGCTTCAATACAAAACAGTACAAATTCAAAATGCAAACGCTTTGAAAACTTGCATCAATATAAACAAAATTGTTTTTTAAACAAAAATATATGCATAATATTAATATTAAATTGAAGTAAATATTTTATTTCATTTTTACTGCCACTTTTTCTGTTCACAAATGCTCCTTTTTAAACTCAATAACTTACCAACTCCGAATGGAATAGGGAGTTGGGGTCTCCTTTTTCCTTCTTGCAAGATATATCTAGATGGGTCGAATCTTTTCGGCTCTTCGTAAACGTCTTCGTCAAAATGAGATGAATAGGAATTCACTAAAGTAATGGCTCCCTTGGGTATTTTATATCCTCGTAAGGTTGTCTCTTCTGATTTTTTAAAAAAATAAACAAAATGATTAATGGAATTCACTCTTATTCTTGTAATAACCATCATAACAAGATACAAAATATAGAAATTCAAAATTTGCTTTTCTTTAAGTGTACCAAATTTATTGTTAATCAAGAAATTATAACCAATAATTAAATTCTAAGAAACATTTACCTTAGTTGAAGAAAATTTATAAATTTCCAAGCTGAATCTATAAAATGATGAGCATTTTGAAGTTCAAAAAAATTATAAGTTTATGTATTAATAAGGACAAAATGTGAATATTGATTTTCTACGTTAAGTTATGTTTTTGAAGCGTAGTAACACCTTGCAATGTTTCGCTCCCTAGTTTTAAGCACGGTTTGAGAAAATATCTTTTCAACAAAAGATGTAAAATTTATTATCGTGAACTTCATCGAATTTCGGAAAAATCCCCATACAACAGTTTGATGAACGTGATAAAGCTTTGAAGTGCGAAAAATACGTCATTTGACTTTTTCATTCGAGTGCGTATGTACTAAAACCTTTTTTTAAAAGAAATAATAATTATGTTTATATTTTAACGAATTAATCTGTAGCTCTAAGCTATATGTGGTGTATGAAAAAAAAATGTCACTTAAAAATAAACATTGACGGTTAATAATGCTTAGTGATGGCGAAGTAAACATTGTTTAGTTTATATTAACAAGTATTACTTCTGAAGAAATGTTTAATAAACATATTTATCTAATTTTAAAAATATAATATATAGCATGGTTTTTTTTCCTAATTTTATAACCTAAGCACTGGCGTAGCTAGTCCTGAGTGGGCCCTGTATCAAAATTCCTTAATTGTCCTTTTCAGAGCCCTTTAACATTTTTACGATTTTTTGCTTACATATGTTGGGGCCCATGTAGCTTGGGTGCCCAGTATCATTTATACGGCGGTATATAGCTATGCCCTTGAACCTAATCCTACTTTTCGTACTAGTTCTTAGCGTTGTATATCCCCAATTCGCATTACAATGCAATTTTTCTTAACGTGACTCCCGTATTATCCGGGGGGGGGTACCTGTATTCTACTTAAATTACTTACTGAAAAAAAATCTAATATCTTAATCAAAATTTCGTTTTCTGATATAATGAATCTATTATGAAAAATAAATAATTGTAATCTGGGTGATAGATATTATAACAAAATTTTTTCCCAGAAATTCAAGTTTAGAGTCCGTCTAATTTATATTAGTTGCATATAAAGACAATGACTTACAGGAATACACATTCGTCAAATAAGGAAAGTGATACTTTATAGACCTGGTTCCATCTTCTGAAGAAAACTCTAATTGAACTTATTGTAAGTATCTGAATGAGAGTTATATTAACGTCTTTGAACTAATTATATGACCACGGTAGCCTGGTGGTCAAGGTAACGGACTCGTGGCTGGCGTGTCATGAGTTCGAGCCCAGTACCACTGAAGACCCGCCGTGTAGGGAAGCGATGCGCACAAAAGATGTTGAGAACTCAAACGTCCTCCCGTTGGTGTGGTGTGTAGTTAGGAGAGAGGGTGGCAGCTCAGGTGTCGTCCACGTCACTTGACCATGGTTCAAAATTACAAGGTCTGCCGTCAAAAGCCCCCGTGTAGCTGACAGTGCGACGTTAATATTCACTCCCTCACGAACTAATTATAAACTAACTGTCCTTCTCGGTGAAAAACTAATTGAAAACGTAATTTTCAGAAGAGTTATATAAATCTAATCTGATGTAAGAATGGCAGACCATTGAAAACAACACAGTAAAATACGTTTTCATCACAGATAACAAATAATTTGAAAAAATGTTTTTTGCATTGTAAAAAAAAAATTCCAAAACCACTAATTACCGCAGTGTTATTAAATATCCAGCAACTTTTGTATATCAATTCCTGATATGAATTAATCTACAGATACAGATGTTATCTGCATTATTGTTGTCTGTTGGTCTAAAAAAAGAAAATTCGACCCTGAAAATTTTCACCTGACCCACATAAAATATCACTTTAGATAAATGTAACATATTTCATATCTTTCCATACTAAATAAATAAAATAAACTCGTCAAATCATCAATATCAGAAAACGAAATGATGTAAGAACAAAAGTATATAAGCGTGTCATTTCTTAATCGAGTATATAAGCGTGTCATTTCTTAATCATTCTTTCAAGTTTCAGATACAAAGTCGAGATGTATAATTCCAAGAAAAACAATACAAATATATTGAAATTCACGTATTACAATTAAGAATTTTTTATTAAATATTTCCGCATCTGATTTTTTAAAATTTAATTGCAATGTTGGGATGCGCTCTACGTTTCGATCAATAATTACAATTGTTTTTCCCCAGACTTAACTGTTTAAGGCGATCCAAAATTAAATTAACAGTTAATTGTTGAATTTAGTTATCCTTTTAAAGAGAAATAAGCGGTTTTACATCGTGTTAAAGTAAATTAGACGTAAGATGTGTTCAGTATATTAGACATATTGTTTGTGAGATTTCAAAACCAAGTAAAAAAAGATATCTCTCTGAGAGCGTAATACGAAATAAAAGGGTGTTTTTTAGAGGTATAGAACTTTAAATTGCAATAAAACAACGATGTATTATTCGATTGACATGAATTTTTTTTTATTCGAAAGATAATCTTGTGGCATTACATTTTAAATATGATTTCTAGCATAGGACTGCCACGGCTGGCTCGGATGTAGTCCAATTTTCGATGACTTTTTCCATCGGCAATAACACGGCGAATGTTGTCTTCCAAATGGTCAAGCGTTTGTGGCTTATCCGCAAAGACCAATGACTTTACATAGCCCCACAGAAAATAGTCTAGCGGTGTTAAATCACAAGATCTTGGAGGCCAATTCACAGGTCCAAAACGTGAAATTAGGCGGTCACCAAACGTGTCTTTCAATAAATCGATTGTGGCACGAGCTGTGTGACATGTTGCGCCGTCTTGTTGGATTGATTGATTGAATTTAACGTCGCACTGTTCAGCTACACGAGGGCTTTTTTGGCGACGGACCACGTAATTTTTGAACCATGGTCATCGCTGCCCTTACACGCGGGTCTTTAGTGATGTGGACGACACCTGCGGTAGCTGGCACCCCATGTCATGAGTTCTCCAAGTACCACTAAAAAACTACCAGCGACCACACCAACGGGAGGACGTTTCAGCTCAATTGATTGATTGATCGACAGATTTAACGTGCATCGCTTTTGCCCATTTTGAACACGGCGGGTCTGGCACCTCCCTCTCCTTTTAGTGGTACTCGACAGATTTAACGGCTCGCGAACCTGTGACAAAGCAAGCCACAGTCCGATACCTATACCACTCGGCTACCGCAGCTGCATGGCCACGTGGCCGTCTTGTTGGAACCACAGCTCCTAGACATCATGATTGTTCAATTCAGGAATGAAAAAGTTAGTAATCATGGCTCTATACCGATCACAATTGACTGTAACGTTGTGGCCTTCATCGTTTTTGAAGAAGGATTCCACCAGCCCATATAGCGCACCAAACAGTCAGTTTTTCTGGATGTAACGGTGTTTCGACATACACTTGTGGATTAGCTTCACTCCAAATGTGGCAGTTTTGTTTGTTGACGTAGCCATTCAACCAGAAGTGCGCTTCATCGCTAAACAAAATTCGCTTATGAAAATCGGGAACAACGGCAATCTCGTTTTGGGCCCATTCGACGAATCTACGCCTTGCTTGATCTTATTTAAAATGTAATGCCACAAGATTATCTTTCGAATAAAAAAAAATTCTTGTCAATCGAATAATACATCGTTGTTTTATTGCAATTTAAAGTTCTATACCTGTAAAAAACACCCTTTATATAGCGCAAATGCGAATATATATTTCAAATATAAAATCGATGTATTGATTTGGGAAAATATTTTTGATTTATAGAAAGGCAGCTTAATAAGAACTTCAATTCCTTGAGAAATTTTAAACTTAGCCTTGTTGCTTCAGTGAACAAATTAATAAAATAAGATCCGATTTGGCTTAAGTCATTAACCCTAAACCAGCGGTCGCCAAACTTTTTGACCTCACGGACCAGTTAATTCATATTTTAAATACCGGGGACCTCTAATAAAATTTTCTAAGTGTTAAAAATATTTATAAAAAAAATTGTGATCTAAGAACATAATTATTTTATTTTAAAACATAACTTAACATGATGAGTGAGTACATTCCACTTTTTTTGGGGGGACCAGCGAAATTTTCTCGCGGACCACCACTTTGGCGACCTCTGTCCTAAACAACTTAAAAACCAACTTCTTACGAAGACAATGGCATCTTAGCAAGAAATTCCTTTAATTATTATTCCTTTTAAATTTATTTACATTATTAAATATACATATACTTACTAGTGCATTCTAATGATGGAACAAATCCAAAGAAATCTGACGTTCTCAAAGATTCCAAAATGAATGCGTTCGTGTAGGTCAGTTTATTCTTGTCTTCAATGGTGGGTTGCCTGTCCGCTCCAATTTTTTCTATCACTTCATCGTACACTTTTTTCTGCTCTTCTGGATTATCCAATAAGGTCTTAAGGATCAAACAAACAAATGAAGCTACAGCGAGAACTCCATCCCCTACAATCTGCTTCAGTGTGTACATTAAGGCTCTATCTAGTTAAACAGAATAAGAGGATTCCCATTAAAATTTGTAAAAATGGAGTATGAAGAGCATTTGTGTAAGTTTTTAAGAATAAACAATGTGAGTTAAAAGATTTTTTTGCCCATTAAAAAGTTAATAAAGCATAACGAACAATGAGTTCTTACAGTGTTGCTCACTGAATTAAAATTTGTTCGTATTTTCTTAAGACTGTCAGCATTATTTTGCAAAAATGTTCTGTAATAGATTATTTTAACAATAAACGTTATGCACTAAATGCTTAGTAAGTAAAAGTTTTAAGTATGAATGAATATTGCTGGTCACACACTAAAAACGTGCTGTTGAATCCATTGTTTCAGTGGCGTAATGGAGAATATTAGGGCTTCCTGAAAAGTCAGGTTTTATGCCCCCGTCCCCTCCACACATCAATACATTCCATTCGAGGGGGGAAAAAGCTCAGAAAATGTTTCCAGTATTTTTCGCTGATACGATCGATTTCTGTGGGAAGATTTTTTGTTGTTGTTTCATTTAAGTCGTAATTTTAAACAATATGGAGGCTATTGTTGACGGACCCCGGTCACGTGACAAAGACGTCACTTGAGCTCCAAACCACGTCAACGTAAGGACTTAGAGACTCAACATATTTAATGTGCAACTTAACCGCTCTACTGGCTATAGCACCAGCATTTGAATTGCGACCGCAATTTCTTGGCTACATAGGTCATTTTGTAGAAAGTATGAATTATGTGTACTAATTTGAAGTCTCAGAGATATTGTAAGTTTCTTCATAGCGATAATGTAAGCCATACGCGGTAATGTAAACTTTCTCGTAGGGGAAATGTACACTGGCCTCAAAAAGTTAAGGTACAACATGTTTTTCGAAGCTCACCATAAAAAAAATGGCAGTAACAATAAAATGCATAGTTTACATGAATGATAATAACGAACTTTAAAAACATTAATGCAAAAACGATTGCTGCAACTTTTATTTTATAGAAAAGAACGTATGTTTATGAGTGAGAGAAAAATATGCAAATATCAAGCTTTCGTACTTTTGTGTGTAAGTTGTGTTGATTTTCAACAGTTGTTGGCAGTTTCGGTGACAATAGTCAACAGAGTTTAGAAAATGTCTCAGAGACGTCGTTTACCCAATTCGTTAAGGTGGCGGACAGTTGGATGGATGGAAATGGGATTGTCGCGGGCTGATGCTGCTAGACGTCTCAATGTGTCTCGTAGTGTTGTTCAGCGACTTTGGGATCAATACCAATCCGAAGATTCTGTGTCCAAAAGACCTGTTCCAGGCCGACCACGAGCTACAACACCTGCAGAAGACCGTTTTCTAGCTCTTTCGGCACGAAGGAGAAGAACCACTACTGTGCCGCAGCTCGTTGCAGACCACTTTCAAGCATCAGGAAGAAGAATCTCCGCTACTACGGTGCGAAATCGTCTTCACAATGCAGGTCTGTATGCAAGAAGACCAGTTGTGTGCGTTCCCCTCAACGGACGACAGCGAAGGAACCGCTTATGCTGGGCAAGAGAACATGTTTCTTAGACGCATCAACAATGGGCTTCTGTGCTGTTCACAGACGAGTCCAGATTTACAATGGAGAGTGATTCAGGACGTCTACTGATCTGGAGGGAACAGCGAACTAGATACCATCAATCCAACACTGTTGAAAGACACAGTTATAGAGGTGGTGGAATCCTGGTTTGGGCAGGGATCTCGCTCGGTGGCCACACTGACCTGCATGTGTTCCATGGAGGAACCGTAACTGGTCTTAGATATCGGGATGAGATCCTTGATCCATATGTCCGCCCATATGCTGCTGCTATTGGTAACGACTTGATTCTGATGGATGATAATGCACGACCTCACCGAGCTGGGATTGTTGAAGAGTATCTGGAGGATCACGGTTTGGAACGAATGGAATGGCCAGCTCGATCTCCAGACCTGAATCCGATAGAACATCTTTGGGACTATCTTGGCAGAGCGGTTGCTGCTTTAAATCCTCCTCCAAGGTCGTTACATGAGCTGAAACAAGGCTTACTCTGTGTCTGGTCTTCGCTTCCTATTCCGGTGTCCGACAACTTAATAAACAGCATGGGAAATCGATGCCGCCAATGCATTCAAGTTAGGGGTGGACACATTCCTTATTAGAACCCATTTTTGTATTGTTTTTATGCCATTTTACCACATAACACTGTGATGTGCTGTTTTCTCCAAGAATGGACTTTTCCGCAGATATTGCTTTTTTTGTTATAAATCGTTTTTGCAATACACTTATACAAATTTCTATGACGCATTCAATAAAAAACTATTTCATGCACATATCCTCCAAATTTTTTGTTTCTACATTCATTCATTTGCAAATTAGACACAAAAACCCGGTTGTACCTTAACTTTTTGAGGCCAGTGTAATTTACTCATAAAGATAATGTAAATCGTGAGATATAATGTAAATTTTCATAAGAGAGTGATTCTCCTATTTTTTTAATTTGAACTAGTTTTAAGTTCTATCGTATGCGTGATACAAACTATAATTTCTACACAAATACACACTACGGAAAATGTAATTTTTGAATAAAGAGCTAACTTTTCTCTCCATTTTTTATTTTATTTTATTTATTTATTTATTCACACATTATGAGTTATTACTATTACCAATAATAAGTTACCAATGATTTACCAATATATTGCATAAATAACCAATTATTAAATGTATCATGCCTTAACATAACTGCTGAATTTCTGTCTGGTTCCTTCTTTATGCAGGGATTTTAAAGTTCACGTCACGAATGGGGATAGGCAAGGGAAAAATACAAACAAAAAATGCACACAATAAAGGGATTATATTAACAATAAACTCTTTAACTATTTCTAAGTGTAACAAATAAGCAATGGGATTTCTATACATTTTAAGATTTAAAAAAAATTTATTTTTACTGCATGAGTAATCGCAGCACATTATAATGAAATTGAAGGGAATTTGTGCATCGCAGCTTAATCATCTCATAAGTATTAACTACCAATTTAGGATAATTCTGAAGCAAAAAAAAAACCTTTTTCGGAAACTGAATGAAGTAAAAAGATATTTTTGAGACAGACTTCACTCACATCCGCCTCATGAAGAGTGAAAACGAAACACCTACGCTGAAACCTTGAGAGCTTTCAATGAGTTAGAATAATACAAACGTAAATTCTAAGTGGAGGAACCGAGTTTCCCATCCAAATATATGATGTAATAAATTTACATGCAAACAAAAAACACGATAAAATGCCCTTGTCTGTGATCATCGGAGAAAATAAATATTTTGACTTATCTGACAGAGAAGCAACAAAATATGTTTGCTGCAGGACAGGGGTAGCGAACCCTTTTTGGATCAACGTGCCATTTTTTTGTAAAAGGTGTTTAATGAGGTATAGACGTGCCGTCAAATAATTTTGACGTATGATTATTAGAAAAATAATAAATTAAATATACTAACAAGGAGAGGGCA
Source organism: Trichonephila clavipes (assembly GCA_019973935.1). Taxonomy (NCBI): domain Eukaryota; kingdom Metazoa; phylum Arthropoda; class Arachnida; order Araneae; family Nephilidae; genus Trichonephila; species Trichonephila clavipes. The sequence goes on from BMAU01008036.1 coordinate 19,338, forward strand.
CGACTAAGGAAATTCAATTGGAGTCGAGACTTGGTGTAATAGTAGTACTCATTTAGGGTATTCAACCCTCAATGTAATTCCGCCGAATGGCCAGTCAATTCGGAGAAAAAAGCCTTCGAAATTCATACTTAGCTTTTATTCAATTAAATTTCAAATTCCTCCAACAATTTCGTAGCTTAGTTGATATATCGTCTGCATACTATGCACGAGGTCTGGGTTCGAATCATCGGTCAATTTTTTTTTCATTTCATTTAATTATTTTTTAAATTAAATAAACTTATTTATGAAAGGTTTATTAAATATTAAATGATATTTTATGTAATTATTTTGTATTTTATGAAGTAAAAGCAATTAAATTTATTATTTAAATTATTTATTATATTAAAATTATTTAAAATTATTATTAATAAAAATATTTAAAATAATTTTTAATTAAAATTAAATAATAAAAATTATTATTAATAAGAATTATTATTAAAATTATTAATTTATTATTAAAATATTAATTTATTATTAAAATTATTATTTATTATTGAAATAATTATTAATTTTTTTAAAAATAATTTAAATAAACTTTTTAAAAATATTTAAATTTATTTAAAAAGGACTTATTAAATGTTTTGTAAAATTATAAAACAATTAATAATATATAAAAAAGACATATTTTTTATTATATTAATTATAAAATAATTAATTTAATAACATATTATATACAATATAAAATAATTTATAAAGTATTTTATTTATAGTATATTTTATCTCACATTATAAAACTATTTGTAACTAATTTTTAAGTATAATATCATTTAATATTTATTTTATATATTTTATTATAAATATGATTTATTAATATAAAAATATATTTATAAAATTTTAAATATATATATTTATATAGTTACAGTATTTTTTTATTTTAAAGAATACAAAATAATTACATAAAATATCATTTAATATTTAATAAACCTTTCATAAATAAGTTTATTCAATTTTAAAAAATAATTAAATGAAATGAAAAAAAACGACCGATGAATCGAACCCATACCTCGCGCATAACATGCAGACGATATATCAACCAGGCTACGAAATTGTTGGAGGAAATTGAAATTTAATTGAATAAAAGCTAAGCATGAATTTCGAAGGCTTTTTTCTCCGAATTGACTGGCCATTCGACGGAATTACATTGAGGGTTGAACACCCTAAAGAAATACTACTATTACACCTTTCTCGACCCCAAATGAATTTCCTTAGTCGCGTGCCCTCTCCTTGAAAGAACAAAAAATTCTATTTACTAGAAAAAAAAAATGCCTTTTGCACTGTATGATTGTAAATGTTTTAATTATTCGTACAATTCAAATTAAAGGAACATTAGTGTGATTTCTGTTGTTGCAGATTGTGTGTGGATGATAAATAACTTATATTAGGATTGTAATATTCTACTTTTAGTAGAATGCATGCTCAATTGGAGTCATCTGCCAATCGGTTTTTTTAAGCAATTAATTATTTTTGCTGTGGTTCACTTTTTTGACAAGAGCATTTGCGATTTGTTTCAAAATGCTATTTTACAGACGATGTTCTGCATTCCATACTTCATAACTTAAAACACACACTGCTTTGTGGCCTGTACTAAAAATGTCATCTTCCTATATTCACCAAATTTGAAATTCTCCGTTACACTTACTATCTTCCCCTTTTTATACTTTTGTTGAACTAGCCATTTTAAATAACATTTAAAAATCGTAAATATAACACAAATGAACTTTAAAAATGCAGTTGTGTCAAAGAAATTGACTATGCCTTGAGTAGACAAACTTTGGGTCATAAGCGATTGTAATCCACGACGTAACTAAGGCAAGACAATGACAAATGAGTGTTGCTCCCTGCCCGCCGCACCTCGACCGATCACTCGCGTTTGTTCGTATTACTTAATTATGAACTTGGTTGTTTTGAAATAAAATACAAACCATTTTGATCACTAGCGTGCCCAAAATATTGTGTCGCGTGCCATTCGCCATCCCCGCTATAGGACAATATTCGTCTCTGAAATAGGTAGTCTGTTCAAAAAGTATCTAACCTTGAATTTTTTCGCGCACAGTAGTGATTGTAAAACGGCACTACTGCTCATAGTGGGAGGTGACAGCTCTTGAATTTTTTCCCTTCGTTCCAATATACCAGTCTTTTCCTGCAGGCAATCGAGTGAGGTGCTGTTACACGTGTTTGTTGGATTTATATTTCTCTCAAGATGACTGAACAACATAAGCGTAACTACCACCATATAAATGATACGGGGCCCCTAATACAGGGGCCCCAATAAGTAGAACCAAAAAAAGCATAGTAGTCCTATTAGTCTCATCAACAAAGCTCCCTGTTTATGGCTTTCAAATGGTTTTATTTTAACATTATTTATCAAACAATATCGCTAACATTGAGCGAATGGCCCGCACAGCCTCTTTCAATTTCTTGTTTTTACATTATCATAAAACACTATATATAAAAAAGTATCGCTAGCATAGAGCGAATGGCCAGTGTACAGTCTCCTTCCAATCCTTGGTTTTTTCATTCTCTCGCGTAAACAATAATACACACCTTATAAATTAAATAGCGCCATCTAGTGGCCTACATGAACCCTAACACTCATTTCCAGAAAAGGGCCTCCAAGGAATCTTGATACACAGCTGTAACGTCACTTCTCCGAAACAACAACAGCGGTCGGCTTCTTTGTGGACCCGACACCCACACGTGCATCTTGCAGCTGCAACGCAACCCCTTTTTGACCCCCGAGGAATCTAGCTCGTCGACCGGAAGATGAGGGGAGAGATGCTTTGAACTTGCACGGGAGCGGTGGCCAACGAATCCTCCTCTCACAAAATAGTGGACTCTAACAATCTATAATTAACTTTAATAACTGTAATGTATCATTCTGTAAATAATATTCAATAGTTGTGACGTAAATAAATTCCATATTTAAATTAACCAAGAATACGCTACCGTTATTCTTTCAAACGTTACAGCTTAGAGTTTTGGTGGCAGCGCTTTGGGATAAAAAGTTAGCATTCAGGACCCGTGAGAGGAGGAAATTTTGGGTTTTTACGGACGGACCGCAACGCAGGGAGAAAAAGACATCTTCGGAAGCCGTGCTGCAATTCAATTCAGCTTAGGAGATAGAGGGCGTCCTGCTCAAAGAAGATCAAACTGATCTATAGTGTTAACGGCCAGAGTGTCCGAAGGAAAAGCGATTTTCGGAAGCCGTGCTGCAATTGAATTCAGCTTCGGAGAAGGAGAGCGTCCTGCTCAAAGAAGATCAAACTGATCTATAGTGTTAACGGCGAGAGTGTCCGAAGGGAAAGCGATTTTCGGAAGTCGTGTGCTGTGATAGAATTCATCTTTGAAGCCGTGCCACGAGTGAATTCAAGGCTGGTCAAACTGACCACACTTATTGTTAAGGGTGAAAGATTCAAGATTGGTCAAAAGGACCATTGTTCACACGGAAGAGTTCAAAACCACTAGTGCCATATTACTGCACATAATTTGCTTCTGAAAGCAAGCTGAGTACTTCAAATGGGTGAGTACTGTTATATTTTTGAGTTCCAAACTGCATATTATATTAGGAATTTTGGTTAAAATGTTCTTTACAAATTTTGAAATACTTAGTGTTTTTTCTTGCATGGGAACAGTGTTATTTTGTTTCTAGAGAATTGTAATTGTATTTCAAGCATTGTGTGCAATTTAGCTTAAGATTTATTGTGTTTTAAGTCTCTTGAATGATTTTGATTATTTTTAGTGTTAAGTTTTTCTTTGTGTTTTTCTGTGTATGCATGGGACCAGTGTTATTGTATTAATAGAGAATAGTAACAAAATAGTGCAAAATTTAGCGTGACATTTATTTGATATTGTTTAAAAAATGGCTTTCCTTGGTAAAGGGAAAAAGCAAGACATGTTGCAACTTAATGAGGAATTAGGAATAAATGCCACTTTAAATATGACTGTCCCTAGCATAAAAATTGCAATCACTAACAGTGAAGGTTATGAAGAGGAATTTGTTAAAAATCTGTATGAGACTATCATTGCAAACGGAAAAAGATTGGAGGAGTTAGAAAGGGCTGAAAAAATGAGATTGGAAGAGTTAGAAAGGGCTGAAAAAATAAGATTGGAGGAGTTAGTAAAGGAGCAGGCATTAAAAGAGAAAGAATTACAGCTGAAATTTGATTTAGAAAGGTTTAAAATAGAATCCGGATTTAGGGTAAACGATGAATCGAACGATTCTACAAATGCATGTTCTGTAACCTCTAATTTAAACTTAAAAAAATTGATCCCAGATTTCGATCCGAAGCAGTCAGATATTAGTTTATATCTAGTGATCTTTGAACGCCAGGCTAAAAGGGCGTCAATAGAAAAGAAAGAGTGGGTGGGGCAATTATTGGGTTTGTTACCCCTAGAGATCGTGCAATTTATTGCTCGCGAACCGGAGGAACAAGCGGAAAATTACGATTATGTAAAGAAATTATTACTTAAAAGATTCAAGTTAAGTCCGGAGGTCTTTCGGCAAAAATTTGTCCAACACCAGAAAAATTCCGATAGCACCTGGAAGGATTTCACTTTTGAAATTACGAATTATCTAGATGAGTGGCTGATTGGCTTAGAAATAAATACCTTTCAAGATCTTAAAGATCTAATGGTGGGGTAAATCAATTAAAAAAACGCGCCAATGCTAGTATGAAAGATCATTTTTTAGATAATTGGGCAAACCTTAAATCAGCTACTCAAATAGCAGAACTCTTTGATAATTATGAGGACGTCCGAAAGGTAAATTCGAAACCCATGGATAGGTGGGGCAGAAATGATAAAATTTTGACATACTCAGGGGTCAAGGAAAAAGAAAATAGATTTGGGAAAACTTCCCTAGATTAGGAGCTTCTGTTCCGGAGAGTACTAGAGAGAGAACTTTTGAAAAATGCGTGATACAAAGATGTTATCATTGCAATATGCCCGGACATATAAAAGCCGTTTGCCCTAAATTAATAAAAAACAAAACGTCGGAAACTCTCAATAATATTGAAGGAAATGAAAACCCGGATTTTCTTAATTCATATACAACAAAGGGCTCTGTGAATGGTCACGAGATAGACATTCTTAGAGATACGGGAGCGACAATAGATTTAGTATGTGCAAAATACATACATCCTTCTTCTTTCTCTGGTGAAAATGTGTTTGGATAAAACAACTGTTAAGCCCAGAATTAGTTTGTTTACCTTTGGCGGTCGTGGAAATTTCCGGAAATTTTGGAACGGTGCAAACTAAGGCAGCGGTTTGTGGAAATCACTTAAATCAACACGGTCGATATTTGCTTGGAAATAAAATGGCCGAGCTAATAAAAGGAAATTTAGGCTATAATTTCTTGCCAGTCGAAATATTGAATGCTGTCCAAACCAGGTCTCAAGTCAAAGCGGCTAGAGAAGAAAGGGGAATAGATAGTGGTGATGCTAAAAAAGGGGAAGATGAGGTTATAATTGTTTCTTCGGATGCAGAGGACGAAATTTTAATACCTGCACTCCAGGAATATGTTCCGGAATTAGCGCTGCTAAGGGTTACGCGAGAAAATTTAATCAATGCTCAAAAAAATAGCGAGGAGATTAAATCCTTATACGAACAGGCAGCCAGTCAAGTGCAGGCAATGGTAGGAATGCTGGGCTAAGTGTGTGAAGACGCAAGGGGTCTAATTTGAATTTGATTAGGATCCTAATCCCGCAAAGTTACTAAGATATTTTTCCTGACCAAATGTCGGATACACACATATTTTGCCTTATTTATGATATAACATCTCTTACGCCCAAAAATGAATGTTATAAGTAGTAACCTAGTAATAATCAATTTGAAAGCTAGTAAATTAAAATATTAATAAATCAATGAAATTCCTAATGTTCGAATGTGCTTTAACGCCTTAAAAAATTAAGTTATTAAAATATGTATGAAAGTGCACTGGTAATCAAAATTAAAAGGGTTTTCATTTTTCGATATTATTGTGGCATTTAAGAGGTTTTAATACCTAATTTACTGGGTTTTTTTAATTCATTATTATTATTTTATTTCAACGAATTCGATAAAAAAAGTATGGTTGGGAATTGAGAACTGAGTAGTTCTACTAGTTATTGTATTCGTCACATGACGGGTGGGGGGCGGATTTACAATAATATGTGTACTACCAATATTCTTCTAGGAGCTAAGAGCGACGTTAAATCGAATCATTTCATTGAAATCGTTTCATTTACGATAAATTTAAGAAATAATACATATAAAAATTCATATGAATAAAACACTTAAGCTGACAATATGAACAGTGAATTAAAAACTGCTTTTTAATCAATAGAATAGAATCTAGAACAAATATAGTTTTTGTTTATGACATATCTTCCAATTCTTAATTACCTGTGAAATATTGGGCTGTAGGGTCCCCTTTGCTTCGTCTATTATCTCTCTCTTTGAAGTAATCATCGATGATATCGCGCATGTGATCTTCATTATACGTTGATTTGTGCACATCGATGACATTATATAGGACTTTTTCCACATTTTTGTTGTTATTCATAGCTGATTTAAAACCTTTCATAAAAGGGAAGATACAATACCTGAAAAAAAAATCAATATAATTTGGTCAGATGTGTATATAATCCAATAATATCCTTTTTTCGAACGAGGAAGAATAGGGTAGTGATACACTTGTAAAATCAAAAAGGCATAGAAGTTTCCCTAAAAATAACTACAAATTTTAAAAGAGAAATCTGAAGATAAAATTTGTTCTTCCGAAGAAACTGAAAAAGCTGTTGCCAAAAAGTCATTGAATTTTCAATATTTCACGAATGTCTATAATAATATAAACTCAAGAGCCAAAACATTATGACCACCGGTCAATAACGAGTTGGCTTACCTTTGGCGTACAGCACAGCTTCAACCCGCCTTGGCATAGATGCCACAAGTCCTTGGTAGATGGCCGGAGACAGATTGTACCAGATGTTTAAGCAACGGTCACACAAATCCGAGATATTCCGACTTGGTGGTCTTTGAACTCAGAGTTGCCGTCGCATGACACCCCAAATGTATTCTATCGGATTGATATCCGATGAGTTAGGTGGCCAGGACATTAACTGGAATTCAGAATCATGTTCCTGGAACCACTCCAACACAATTTTAGATTTTTGACACGGGGCGTTGTCCAGTTGGAACATTCCATTTCCAGCAGGAAAAACATAGGCCATGTAAGGGTGCAACTGGTCCGCAATCATTTTCAGATACCCTGTAGCATTCATTGTCTGCTCTACCACAACCACGGGTCCCAGAGTCACCCAAGAGAACATCCCCCAAAGCATAATACCGCCAAGTGAAAGAAATAATGATTCTTCAGATGGTTACATTTTATAAGGAACTGGGATACGTCAATCCCTCAGTCCTCTATCTTGTTTTAGAATCGGCTTGGTTTTGCTCCTTGGCTGGTGATGGTGGGCGTGGAAATCGGTGGCAGGAACCAATGGGATAGCAGGCGCATGACTTCTTATGAGTGGCTTTGATTGGGTGATGGGAGTGAGCTTCGAAAATTGTACTTGGGAAAATTTTTAAAGAGTAGCTATTGATGTTAAAGTTTAACAATTGATGGTAAGATATTCAAGGAAATAAAATGAAAATATAATAAATTTTGTAGAAAGAGAAATTACGGAAAAAGGAGTTTAAAATTTATCTAACATAGCTTCGAAAAGAAGTAAAGCCTTAGTTTTATCATCTTCGGAGTTTTTTAATTTGGGAAGTAATTGTTAAATTTCAGGTGATCTTTTTATGATGTTAGAAATCATGCTGACCAGTTCAATCACTTGAGCTAGGTCTGAATTTTCATTTTCTATGGTATGGATTCCGTGGGAAAATTTGTTATTTGAATTTTCATTAGTTTTTTCAGATAACTTCTAGACTGGGGTGGGGGTGGAGGGGTGCGGTTCCGCTAACTAATGATTCTTCAGGCGTTGAATAGGCGTTTTCCTTTGGGCATCCGGACAGTAAAAACAGTCCTCAATCCCATATCGTGAGAGTCTATGATGCTAGGCATGACAAAAGTGGTGTTTTCCATTCTGCTGAGTGGCATGATGGCGATTGGTCGAACGATGGAATCCGGGAGGAGTGGCTATGGTGCTTCATCTGGGTGGAAAGTTTTTTTTTTTTTTGAGTTTTTTGGCTTGGCTGAGAGCTTAGAGGTTGCTCTCTGATGATTCTTCAGGCGTTGAATAAGCGTTTTCTTTTGGGCATCCGGACTGTAACACAGTCCTCAATCCCATGTCTTGATAGAACTTGGATGTGGGGCTTGACGAAAGTGGGTTTTTTCATTCTGCTGAGTGGCATGGTGGCAATTGGTTGGACGATGGAATCAGGGAGGCGTGGCTAACGTGCTTCGTCAGGGTGGGAAATTTTCGAGGTTTTTTGGCATGATTGAGAGCTTAGAGGCTGCTCTCTGGTTGGATGCTTGGTAAAGTGATCATTGACTCCAATTGGCTGCCCTGGGGGCTGGGATTTAGGAAATGGGAGGCGCAAGTCCAGTGATGATTCTTCAGACTCTCCAGCAGCAGTTAAATACCACTTCCACCAGATCACGTGCCTTCCACGTCATCCAGGAGAGTTAATTGCAAAATGTAAGGGTGGTTATAATGTTTTGGCTCTTGAGTGTATATTAGACATTCGTGTGAGAAAGATAATACGATTCTTAAGATATCATTTTTATGAAATACGATGTGACAATTTCTTTGTGGGAATTAGAATGTAATAAATTGTGAAGTTGTGTGTGTGTGTGTGTGATTCTATGGAATATAGAACAATGCTTTAAAAAGAAAATGCATTAAATTTTGACTCTTCCGTCAGGCACACGCAGTGTCTTAAAGATGTATGTGTTACCCGTATGTTTTTCTTAACAATCAACAGAACAGTGCTGATATGAATGTTGTTTTTCATATAAAATATTCAAGCTTTTGACTCAAATATTCTGGTTTGGATGACGGTGCAGAAGAAATGAATGTAAGCTTCAGCGACAAAGGGAATCCCCATTATCTCGTCATAGCTCAATTCTGATTTGACATCGCTGGCTTTCTTTCGGAGCTACAATACAGATATAGTATGTGTGTGTGAAAATTTAGTTTTTCAACACTAGGGAATCATAACGGGGGAAATTTCACAAGCAATTGGTGACATATTGCTCTGATATCAAACTAGCTATGAACTAAAATTATGTTCTAAAACTTCCTCAAAACATATTACCTATGCATTTGTTTTTCGGTGTGACAAAAAAAATATTATTTAATTTTGGGAACCTTTTTCCAGAACAAACTGCAGTTGTACAAACGGCTGAACAAAGTAATTTAAATTATTATAATTTTTTATGTACAAACAATAAGTTTTGAATCTAGCTGTACTTCGAACGTCGATATTGCAGTTAAAGTTTTAAAGTTCCGTTATTAAGCTGTTCATTTCAACACGTTAACGATGAAAATTATTAACGTTGTTGAAAATGTATTTTTTATTTATTTATTCTTGTGATGGCAACGTTAGCTATAAAACTGTTGTATAATTATTTCTCTTTCCTGAGGGGGTGGCAACAATGAATATATCAATATCATTATTTGCGAATTGCAACACTCTTGTTTTAAAAAAGTATGTTCGATTGTTTTTTAAAAAAAGATGTAATAGAAATTCCGTGATCTTAAAAAGACTTTTTGTCTCTTTAACTAGAATTACTAGTCACTGTAGTTAGTACAGTTTTAATTAAAACTACTTCGAGTGTGTGTGTGGAAAGAAAGCAATTTGGCGTACGTACTATTATTATTTTGGAAAGTTAAGAAAATTAATTTACTTCTTTTGAAAGCTTTAACAAAAGTAGTATAATCAACACAAAATACTAAACTGTTTTTATTAAATTTTATTCTCCTGCAGATACGTTGAATAAAATAAATTATTTTAAATTGTTACCAAATTTTTAGTAATAAAAAAATCACATAATGGTGTTCATATTTTGTAATTATACGCTATTCTCTCTCTCTCTGCTTTCATCAAGATATCTCAGTTCGTTCAAAGGTATTTATTCACTTCAATAAATTATTTTTTTTAATTTATTTTCTACAACAATAGTAAAAATTTAAGAGGTCTTATTTTTTTCTTTCTTTTTCGCTTACTTTAAAAATAGAATAAACCATCTTTAATGAGGACATCCGTTTAAAAAATTTCAAAATTAATAGAAGTAAAATTATTACATTTTTTAAATAGTTCCCCCCCGATTTATTACATATCATGTAAGTCGAAATATGCGATTGTTTACCACTTTGTTGTGTCATTTCAAAATACATGTTCTATTTTCTGTAAAAGTGAATAGCTATGTTCCTTAGTTTATTTTATTGGATGTTTTATTTAATTTGAACTTTCATTAATCCAGACGACCTCGAGCTCCAATTAACCGGTTCTATTGCACATCGCCGTCTGTTGTATATATATTAGTTTTTTTGTCTAATTTTATTTAAGTGAGTGGCAACTTACTGGAGCTTTGTAAGCAAATCGAATGAGATGGTAAAGATCCGAAGAAAAAGGAAAGTAGTAGAGCAGTTTTGTAATAAACATGTAAATAAACGTTAAATATTTAAGAAGGAAAACTTATTGCGTTCAATTCTTGAGAGCCTTTCATTTAATCGAAAAGTATAATATAGTTCGAAGAAACCGACTACTTGTATAGGTTGGCAATTTTTAAAAAGTAGAGCATGAATTAAACTTGTTCCAAAAATTTAACTGAAATTGAATTCAGCGAATGAAATTACAGTCAGATCTCTCTATTTTACGAATTTTATTTTGCGAACTTTTTCTTGGAACCAAGAACATTTTACGATTGTTTTCGTAAAATAAACCTCCAAATAGCAAATGATTTTCTATTCAACAAACTTTTTCTCTTGTGTGATTCAATTTTTTTTCTTCCTATTTTTAAAATATTTTTTAACTTTCGTATGATCAAATGATAAAAATCATTTGAAACAATTTGACGCAGATTATAGTGTAGAGAAAATACGCCTGTAGGGTTTTTTTGGTTCATTACAAAGATACGAGGTGCATTATGAAAGAATACATTGTTTCAAACAAAAATACTCAAATAAAATTAACAGACTTTACCAGTAATTATATTTAAGGGCGCATTTGGTAATATAGGTTTAAAATTGTCTATTATAAAAAAATATGCTTATAATTACTTGTAGGCTTAAAATTAAAACTCATCATTAAAGTTCATTAATTTTAACAAAAAAACTATTTTTTAAAGTTAAAAATACAATGTATTTCTGGACATTCCCCCTCCCCCGTTTTCTTTCCAGATTTCGTTTTGATGGATAGGATATATAAAGTAAATGGATCTTAATTTACAACAAAAAAAAGATGTGAATAACTATTATTTTAATAAAATATATATTGTGTACGCATTTAAAGTTTGTTTTATGTGGTTTATAAAGTAAATGAAAAATCTCTATTTGACGAATTTCCCACAATAACAAACTTTTTTTCGGGATTTAGCGACTTTGTTATAGAGGTCCGACTGTACTTTAAAATATCTCCTCAACATGTGGTTTTCTTAAACTAAAATAATTGAACGAAGATTTACCTCGCAAAATCTCCAGTCAGTAACAAATTGGTCGTCGTCATACACTCCATCACAGAACTGTAACATTCATTCACTTCTCGAATTTGTTCTTCCGACATTCCGTTTTCACTAAAAAGCATATTGCGCAAGATGGCGTTACATTTGTTCGTGACAAGCTCAACCATATTTATTGGCTCATCTTTCATCGCCTTGATTTCATCGACGGTTGACTTAATGGCATCATACATCGATCCGGACATGCTGTCTTTGACAGATATAACACCTCGCTCTTTCAGAACTTGCAAGAAAAATTTTCGAAGTTCTTTCCACGGCTCACCGTTAAGAAAACCAACTCCTGTTCGGAAAAAAATGAAGATTTAAAAGAATTTTGTAATTATACAGAGGTGAAGATTTGCATCGTGTTACAAAATATTTTTAAAAACTAAACTAAAATATTCTCCAATTCGCGAATTGTAACAGCTTAATTTCGAAATCAACAACAATTTAAATAAATGAAGTAAAAGCTGCAACAATGAATAACATTATATTTTATTGAGTCATCATCTTAAGATCTTACGGTAGCATTCATTAATAATACCAGAGCTTCGAACTGGATCTGAACCGAAAAAAAAAATATCCGTTTATTTCGGTTTGATATATCTCTTCAGTTATTTTGTTACTGTAACCAACTTACCAATATTTTCTAATTCAACGTCGACCATACAATTATCATTACAAGTACATTGTTTTTCGAAGGTTTCAGGTATGCTCGCCGTTCTCTGCTCACTGCTTGTATTGTATATGCTGGTTAATTGTATGAATTCACATAATTAAATAAATTATAGTTTATAAAAAAAAACTAAAAAAACACGCTTTTACAATTAATCGAACTGAAAAAAATTATCAAAAGGATAAAATGATTAACGAGAAAATTAATGTCATTGGGATAAAAGCGTGGGGTGCTTAGTACTACATTTTTACACTAACTCTGCACTTCGGAAAGAACTAGTAAGAAATTATAACAATTGATATCGAGCACCCCAGGCTTTTACCATTTTATTCTCATATTAAGAATTATTTTTTACTTTTAAGTTCTATTAAAACTATAAAAGTATGTTTTTTAGTTTTTTTTAAACTATAATTTATTTTTCATTTTTCAATTCCTCTACTATTAGCTCATTCTCTCTCTCTCTCTCTCTATATATATATATTTTGTTCAAATTTACAATCGTTAATAAAATAATTTCTTTTCATTCAACCAAGTTCAAATAAACATTTTAAACTTGTAGTGGATGACACTTGAAGTGAATAGTTTTTCAAATATTAATTAACTAGCTGGTATACCCGTTCTTCGCACGGGTGAATTGAAAAATTAAACACAGATTGAAGGAAAAAGAAGTTTTTAATGAGTTAATTTTACGTGAATTGCAAATTAAACAAAAAAAGCTTTTTGCATATCTCAGCTAAACAAAAAAAAGAAAGAAAAAAAACCCTTTGTTAAATTTTAAGTATGTAGATCTAATAGCTGATAAAAAGGATTTTTTTTTTATTTATAATTCCTCGTAACACTCTTGACGGTCGAGTTTTCAAAATACCTCCCTAAGCTGATCTATGCTCAGCAAAAGTAACACATTGTTAAGTTTTGCGTAATGAACGCTTAAAGTAGTGTAAATAATTTATATCTAAAAGTGTAATACATTAATATTACTTTCAGTAAAATTTATTTTATTTTAAAATTGTAACATTCGCAAGCAACGTCGTTTCTTAAATTATGATGGCGATTCAATGAAAAACATAGCGAAATGTTAACGATAGAGTCAAGTTGGCAAATGCCTAGCTACTTTCGTAGCTCGAGCATTATTAGAGCTTTGTAAGACCCGCCGTGTAGGGGAGAAATGCACTTTAATACTTTATCCAACCGCATTATGATTTACTGCAGTTTTTTTCATACAATAATTTTTTTTGGATCACTACATTTACAAATTAAGGGATATACATAAACAAAATACTCCACTTTGGAAAATTTAATCCGTTAGAGCTAATAAATTAATTACAGATATTCCACTGTAAAATTAATTATATACACCGTTCACTTAAATAAGTAGTCAAATCATTTTCCAAGGTCTTCACTAACATACAAAAACATAAGACACTTAAATTTTGACATAAACTATTTTTTCCGGACAAAAATAATAATCCTTGCATTCCGCTGAAAACGCATTATCTGCTACAAAACTATTCGGCTTCCCCGCTAAAATACTCATCATAGAACCCGGGCTGCCATATATCTTGGAAGAGTGGATTTCAAAGAATATTCCTGATAAGTATTGGTAGATTATTCCTTCTAAGTTGGTGTGGTGTGGTAGGAGAAGGGGGTGCCAGCTCGGGTGTCGTCCACGTCACTTGACCATGGATCAAAATTACGCGATACGTTGCCAAAAGCCCTCGTGTAGCTGAACAGTGCGATGTTAATATTCACTCACTCACACACTCCAAAAAATACAGTACAGTAGTTATAATTATTTTTATACTTAAAAACGTAATATCTGCCTATTCAATTAAAATTATAGCGTTATAATTAACTACTCACCACAAACAAATTTTGAAAATTTGTTCAAATGATGCAGTGTGAAAGAGAAAGTTTATTTACTTTAAGTACCAGAACCGATAAAAGCATTTATTTTGAAAAAAGATCAATTTCTTACTACCAAATCTGCATAATAAAAAATCATAAAAAAAAACATTAAAATAAAGAGAGATTTATAACAATCTCTCCCTTCAAAGCTTAGTTTGATTCTGAAATAAAAAAAATTAGGCATTATTCTGATCACAGGAATTAATTAGAAGCGAGCCCCTTGCGTAGCCAAAACCAAAAGAGTTTTTCACAAACAAAAGATAGATATATGCTGACGTGGGCTTTTTTGCAGCGTAAGCCAGATTTGCTTGCAGATGCCAGAATTTTTCCCTACTTACTTGACAAATATCGTTATATTTTGGACACTTTTTAAATTTTTTATAAATTATAGCTAGGGTTCCCAGATGTCCGGTTTTTGACCGGACAGTCCAGTTTTCTTCATGTTAGTCCGGTCAAGAGAATGTGGGTAAACCGGACAAAAGTATGCCCGGTTTTAAATACATTTTGCGTAATATCTGGTGCTTTGGGCAGACAACCAACACAACGAGTAGGATTGTAGGTACCTAGGTGTATATCTACATGGTTTGGACACGCGTGTGCATGTGGATAGGATTGCGCAGCCAGAGCCACCTTCGGTTCGGATTCGATTCAGACTCTCGACCTTCCTCTTCCGCTCTTCCCCTCCAAGCTCCGACGGGGGAGGGGAAGGGGCCGGTAGCGGGGAGTCGCTGTCAGTCCATAATTGTTCTTGTTGTGGGTATATTCGATTCCTATTATTTGTGTCGCTGTCGTGTATGTGTGTGCCAAAATGGAAGACAAGGAAGCATCTAACAGCAAGGAAACTCAAACTAAGAAAGCAAGAAGAGTTTGTCATTATAATGTTGATTGGAAATTGCGTTTTGTTTGGTTCAATAAATGCGATGAAGACAACAGAAAAGGCTATTGCAAATTGTGCAAAAATTCGTTCACTGTAGCTTATGACGGCTTAAAAGCAGTTACCCACCATGCTGAGGCAAAGGAGCACAAAGAGTGTGAAAGTGCTGCAGCCATGTCTCACCGAATGAAGTCTTTCTTTACACCAAAAGGCAGCGCCCAAAGTGAAAAAGTTGGTATTGCCGAATTAACTGAGGTTTACCATGGTATCAAGCGCCACATTTCTTATGTTCCTCAAGATTGCTCCTTGAAAGTATTAAAACAAGTGATAAGCGATTCAGATATCGTAAAGCAAATGATAGGAGGACGCACTAAATGTACAGCTTTGGTAAACCAAGTTTTGTTTCCGTATTCAATGGAACTTGTGCAGGAAGATTTAAAGAATGATGTTCCCTTTTCGGTAGCGACTGATGCATCAAATAAAGGTAATAGAAATTTTTTTCCAGTTGCTATTCAATTTTTACGAAGACTCATTTGAAGATTCAACATCTATTAAGGAACGTTTATGTGAAGTCATGGATAAATCACGACTCCCATGGAGCAGAGTAACAGCATATGGAGCGGACAACGCGTCTGTTAATTTTGGAGTCAATAATTCCGTTTTTCAAAAATTGAAGTCTGAAGAAAACAACGACATAATTGCTGCTCACTGTAATAATCACATATTTCATAACTGCGCTAAAAATGCATTAAAAGTAATGCCTGTTGATTTCGAAAATATAGTGATGAAAGTATTTGCTGAGTTCTCTTGTTCCGCTAAGAAACGAGAAGATTTGAAGGAGTGCTTTGATTTTTTTCGAAAGCGAATACAGAGAAGACATTCGTCACGTTCCTACAAGGTGGCTTAGTTTATGTAAAGCTCTTGATGGGATGCTTTCATCATGGGGGCCATTGAAAAGGTACTTCATAGAACGAGGTTCTGATAATTGCCCTACGGCTCTCTGGGCTATCTTATCAGACCAAGAAAACGAAATTTCAGGTGAAGCTAATCCTACTTATAATGAACTATATTTGTATTTCACTCATAACTTTATGGCTTCTTTTCAAGAAATTATTCTGTTGGTAGAGAAACATACCACAGCAGCATTTAATCTACATAACATAATGGTGAAATTTCACGACACAATTTCAAAGAAAATAAATGACAAATATTTCGGAATTAAAGTCCATGTGGCATTAAAAAAGGCCATCTTCCAGACCATGAAGTTGAAAAATTTACTAAAAACGCTACAAATGCGTATCACCGAGCTCTAGCTTACATAGAGAAGTGGTATCCATTTGAAAACCAATATTATAAAACGTTCAGTTGTTTGAATCTCGAATGCGGAAGATTGCCCACTCTGGATCAACTGCTCGAACTATGGTCAATATCTCCATGGAAGCAGCAAACTCCCCCTGAACAGATTTACGATGAACACTGGCTGCACTTCAGAGTGTTTTTCCTTCACTCAAACTCGAATGTGGTGCAAATTTTTCCAAAAAGAAGAAGCACCGAATCTGCTGAAAATTGTGCAGTTTGTGTGCAGTGTTCCTGTATCCAACGCTTTTGTGGAACGTATGTTCAGCGTCTTTGATTGATTGATTGATTAATTGATTGAATATTAACGTCGCACTGTTCAGTTACACGAGGGCTTTTGGCGACGGACCACGTAATTTTGAACCATGGTCAAGTGACGCGGACTACACTTGAGCTGGCACCCCCTCTCCTAACTACCACACCACACCAACGGGAGGACGTTTCAGCTCTCGACAGATTTAACGTGCACCGCTGCCCTACACGGCGGGTCTTTAGTGGTACTGGGCTCGAACTCATGACATACCTGCCATGGTCCGATACCCTAACCACTGGGCTACCGCAGCCCCGTATCTTCAGCGTCATGGGAAACGTATGGACTGACGAAAGAAATCGTCTCGCTGTAAATACAGTAAAAAGTGAATTGTGCATTTTTTTCAATATAAGCTCTAGTTGCACTGAATTCAAAGATGCCATTTCGACCAATAAACCTTTGTTAAAAGCAGTGTTATCAAATGCCAAATATACAAAGAAGTAGATTGTAAGCTTCTTTGTCATTTTCAGCAATATTTATGAGATAATAAAAAAATTTAAAAGTTGTCCGGTTTTCTTCTCGAACACATCTGGCAACCCTAATTATAGCCTATGCTATAAATTATAGCCTATGTGTTATTCTGATGTATAAGCTATATTACTGTAAAGTTTCATTAAAATCCATTCATTTGTTTTTGCGTGAAAGACCCACAAAGATCCTAACAAACTTTCACATTTATAATATATATTAGATTAATTAAATTTAAATTAATTACCGGTTTTTCACGCCAACTGAAGAGTCGTCTCTATTGTTGTATCAATGTAACTGTTAAAACAAAGACAAAAGTAGGCGTCGAAAACCTATTTTTCAGCCAAATCGGGTGTGCATTGTTACAACAATGCAGACAAATCATGCTCTTTTTTCCAATTCCTATTATCAGTTCACTTTCTCCCTATTTATATATATATATATATCTTATTTCAACTTTTCAATCGTTAATAAAATACTGTCTATTTATCCATGCAAAGTGGGAATTGACTTAAAAAAATTTTTATACTACTTGTTTTAGTTCGATTAATTTATTTCCATTTTCAGAAAAACTGGCCATTGTTTACATGGTAAGAAATTGCTGACGCATCTATCCTTTTTTTTCTCATAAAGAACATTTTTTTTTGTTGTATTTGTATTAACCATGGACATTTTAGTTTTAAGGTTGTAACAATCTTTTAGTAGCCAAATCTGGAAATGGAAATCATTAATCCTGATGATTCTGATCAGGACAATGGAACAAAATTATGAAATTATTGTATTATCATCGATCCTTGACAAGTGTGCAAAATTTCGAATTAATCTAATCTTTTAAAGATGGTAGAAATCGAGTTCAAACATTCCGTTACATACAAGTGAAGCTAATAAAAGCGTGTTAAAAAAAATCTCAATTTTGATAAATTACATTTTTTGCTCATGGTAGAGTTATATTTTTCATTGAAATAAGAGAATATATATAATATATATATATTCATTCGGAACTGAACCGAAAATCCTTATTTTTGGCAGAACGAAAACCGGAACTGAACCAATATATATTTTTTCAGTTGAACCTAAACGTAAAATATTACGGCTTGTGTGTGAAGTCCTGAATAATACTAAGCCAGAAACACATAATATATAATTTAAATGGATAGATGAAGACATTTCAACAAATGTGAGGATCTTCAATACGCATCATAGAAAGCAAGTAATATAACGGGGAAAGTTTCATTTTTTTTTAAATAAACTGAAAAGATTTATAAACTAATAAATCATTTTCAAAATTTACCACCTTTCACCAAATCAAACAAATATACTAAGATTTATATAGAGCACAATTAGTTGATTTACCATTTTTCACGGTTAAGCATTTTAACAATCTCATATAATAAAGCGCGACTATTCAATATAATATCACTATAATTTTAATTATAGTAAGATTCGACATTAAGTAATGTATGCAAATAAGGCTTTTGTTCTCCGTTCATAAAGAAATTCGTTTAAAGAATACACATTAAAAACTACAACTCACAGCTGAATGAAAGGAATAATACCTCAATGAATGCGCTGTTGTAAAAACGCGCCCAGTTTAAATAAAGAAAAACTAGCACTTAAAGATCCAATTCTTTTCACTATAAAACGCAACTGCATCATAAATCTGCTTTGTTTCTTTATGGGTTACAACTACTTCTTAAGTAACCGGTTTAATTCGACTTTTCAGATAAAATATATTGTAAAATTTTTGTTCTGTTTTAAAAATGTACATTTGAAGTAAAATATAACGTACTATTTTTCGGAATTAATAAAAGTGTATAATTATATTCTGCTTTTAGAGGAAGAAAGGTACAAAATTCTTAAGTTTCAGAATTAAAAACCAAAGAAATATTTGTGAGGAATTAATCCCAATCAACGATTGTCACTTGTTCAAAACCTTGTGCCACAAAAGCCCCGCCGTGTAGAGGGGCTGATGCACGTTAAATCTCCCGCTGGAGTGGTATGGTAATTTGTAAATGCCCTCCCATTGGTGTGGGTGGCTGCGGAAGCCGAGTGGTATGGGTATCGGATCGTGGCTTGCCTTGTCACGAGTTCGAGCCCCGTACCACTAAAGACCCGCCGTGTAGGGCAGCGATGCACGTTAAATCTGTCGAGAGCTGAAACGTCCTCTCGTTGGTGTGGTGTGGTAGTTAGGAGAGGGGGTGCCAGACCAGGTGTCGTCCTCGTCATTTGACCATGGTTCAAAATTACGTGGTCCGTCGCCAAAAGCCCTCGTGTAGCTGAACAGTGCGACGTTAATATTCAATCAACCCATTGGTGTAGTGGAGAAATTAGGAGAGGGGGTGCCAGCTCAGGTGTCGTCTTCGTCATTTGACCATGGTTCAAAATTACGTGGTACGTTTCCAGGAGCTCTTGAAATAATAATAGCGTGACGTTAATATCCACTTACTCATGGTACTTTGTAGACAGGATGCCAGCTAAGGTGTCGTCCTCTCATTTGACCGTGGCTTAAAATTACGAACTCCATTCCCAATAGCCCTCGTATTTCTTCAGAGAGCGACGTAAATCAAAATCAAATCTATAACCGTGTTTTCCAACTGTAATTCATAGAATTCTTGAGAAATATAAGGCGTTAGCCAAGTCTCCACTTTTTCAGTGTTTGCACTGAACTGAACTGAACTGAATCTTGAGAAATCCACTAGAAAAAAAACTATAATTCTCAAGTTCACAAAATAGGAACTAAGTGGTTCGTGATATTATGAATAAAATAATTAAACATAATAATAAAATAACTAATGTCATAATTCCTAATGTTTTTAGATAATTCTTTTCTTTTCTTTTCAAAAAAGAAAAATTTAACCTTTAAAAATTAACGGGAAAAATTTTCTGTTCACCGAAAATTCTCGAAGAAATTAATTCAACTCCAGTTGATCTTTAAAAAAAAAGCTCAGTCAATAACATGAAGTAATTTCATTCTGTAGTGAATAATTAATATCGTTGAAGTAAATTTATTTTTTTAAGTTTTTCAATGCTATGAATCTGACTAACTATATTACGTTTTCATAAGTACAGTTGAACCTCTCTCTCTATATATATAAATAAACAACCTCTATACATTGTGAATTTTTCTATATAGCGAACTTTTTTTTTTCTGGAACCTCGAACATTTCACTATTTTCTTCGTAAAATAACCTCTCTATAGCGAAGTGCATTTTCTATGTAACGAACTTTTTCTTCTGTGTGTTTCAGATTTTTTTCTCCCCTTTTTTTTTAAAGCATTTCTGAAAAAATTTCAAGTTATTCTCTCTTTAACACCTTTTATGGTGGTCATAAATCTTGAACTGGTTTTATTAGGTGCCTAATTCGCCGAGAGCAATAGAGTTCTGGACGTTTCATCCAAGAAGTACAACCTTTAATCCCCATTGCACAATTCACTAGAAACATCTTCAATATCCTCTTTCACCCTCAGTGGGGTTGTCCCATATCCCCGTGTTATAATTATAAAATAATGTATATTTAATATTACTTGTTTGCTTTAAATTATAAAATTTCCTTAAAAGTTCATTAATTTTAGTACAAAATTAATTTCTCAATATTGAAAATACAGTGACTTCTTCGACATTCTCTTTTCTTGTTTTCCTTGCAGTTTTTCTTTCTTTTTTTGATGGGTAAGATATATAAAATAAACATATTAACTTAAAAAAAGTGTGGATAGTTCCTTTTTTTTAATATATAGTGTTTATGAATTTAAAATATTTGTTTTATGTGCTTTATAAAGTATATTAAAAAATGAACCTCTACATAACGAATTTTCCGTATAACGAACTTTTTCCGGGATTTAGTGACTTCATTATATAGAGGTCAGACTGTACCAACAAATAGGTACTTTTGAAGTAAGCAGTGGTGTAGCATGTTAATGTTAATTTATACATTTTTTGCGTTTTTATCTTGCAATTTCCTTTTTAATAATCACTCTTTGATGTTTAAATTTGAAGATAATAGCACAAATAGTTAAGACAAGATCCCACATACTTAAAGATAGGGAGTTTATAAACAAACCTTTGTTAAGCCCTTCATCTATAACATCATCAGAAATTTAATTGATAAACCAAACTTCCTTCTATAACATAACACAGTGGCGCACACAGGAATTTTTCAATGGGGGGTCCGGGGTCGAAAGTTCACCACTCTTGTATCATGCTCCTTTTGATTTTGTCGATTTTCGGGAACAAAACACAGTAAAAAACTAATTATTGAATAAATAATTAGCATTAATTAATAAAATTAATCATTAATAACAAGTAATTAATTAAATTTTACGTACTATGTACTTATAATCAATCGGAAAAAATCAAGGGCTTTGGGAGGGGTCCGGACCCACAGGGCCCCCCCCCCTTGTGTGCGCCACTGACATACTATCATCCAACACACATTTTTTATTTTTATACAGACCAGCCGATTTCGTAGAATTCGTACAGTGTGGAACAGGTTTTTTATTGAATGAAATATACTAAGGGTAATTTCAGAATTTTTTTTTTTATTTTAGCCCAAACGTCATTTGCTCTATTACATTTAAGCCCTACTTTTTGAGTTGGTGTCTGTTTCGCAGTTCAAACATAACAACTCCGAAATGATATTGATAAATCGCGGATTTGTATTACAGTAAAGTATGAGAAATGTTTTCTAACAACATAGCTAAATTTTTTTATATATATAATAGTTAAGTTATAAAATTAAATAATCTGAATAAGAACCATGGAATTCCATTTTTTGTAATCAAATAATTCACGCATGCGTACGTTTACATTCCAGAAAATCGTCTCTTAAAACAACGTAGCATTAATGTTAATGTATGTTAGTATAATGAGGTACGTTTGTTATATAATTCGATATCATTTACTAGATCTTAAAAACATTATTAATTTAATTGACCATTATTCAAACATATTGATTTCGTTTCAAAAATCGTTGATTGAAAAGAAAGAAAAAAATTAACATTCAGAGGAAATTAAAGAGAAAATTGTGTGAATGTTATCACAAGTTTATTTTAAAGCTTATTAACTAAAAGAGTACTTGTAACAAAAGCATGAATTTTGTATATGTAGTCATATATAGGAAAAAATATTATAAACGGATTATACCAATATAAAGAATTATTGAAGCGAAACTTTTTGGGGGCTCGAGAGTGAATGAGAAAATTGCCCAGTTTTGCGTAACAGTGAAAAAGCGAACGGAAGTAGTCTTCCCCCATCCTCCCGAATCATCGCCATGGTAAAGAGAGAGCCAGAGGAGGAAAAGGGGGAGCGGGGACACCGCGTGATTTGTGTCATATCGGTGAAAAAGTTGGATAATTGTCCACGTCTCCCACTGGTCAACTTGTCCACCTTCCGAATAGGGGTCCTTTTCCCTAGACCCGGGAACATTATCAGCGGTCGTATCAGTTGCAGTGTGAGCATTACGGTGTAGACAAAATAGCTCTCGCAGCAAAAGCGTGCCTTTTTGAAATTTTCTTTAGATTGTTGGCTACATGGCGATGTGTTTGGTGGCTAATTTATTTCTTTAATTTTCATTTGCGTTGAATTATTATTAATTCTAGTCAGAATGTCTAAATTCAATGCACAAAGAGGAAAAGAGTTTCGTGAAAGAAAAAAAGAAAAACTAGCAGCAAGTCCAGTCGAAAAAGTGACAAAAAAACAGAAAAAATAATGCAAATTCATCAAGTGCTACTGCCAAATCTCGATCAGAGTACACATGAGAGAATATTGAGCATGGAAAAAAAACATTGCAAAATACTTTCTTAATGCAGAATTTAAGGGAGGGGAATGCTATTGAGACACATCTTATAACAGCACAGATTAATACGGACTTAGTGAACCACCCTGTGCCGTCAACTACAGAACTCTCAACAAGTCTAGTGCGTGTTAGAACTGATGCATGTGAATCGATAATAAATTCTATCTTACGTTACAAAAACTATGATTTCCATAAAAATGCGAGGGCATGGTAGCCTAGTGGTCAAAGTATCAGATCGTGGCTGGCGTGTCATGAGTTCGAGTCGAGTACCACCTAAGAACACCTAAGAACCGCCGTGTAGGGGAGTGATGCACGTTAAATCTGTTGAGAGATCAAACGTCCTCCCGTTGGTGTGGTGTAGTAGTTAGGAGCGGGAGGAGTGCAAGCTCAGGTGACGTCCTCGTCACTTGACCATGGTTCAAAATGACGAAGTCCGTTCCCTCGTGTAGCTGAACAGTGCGCTGTTAATATTCACTCACCCATAATAATGCTCACAAAGATTTTCAAAAGCTATTCGTTGATAATCTTTTCGGTCACGGATGTTCGATTTGTAATAGATTATGGTTTAGAGATGATCTGAGAACGCCTGTTGCTGAGCAGAAAAATATTTTACTGGAAATTAATTTAGAAGACATTAAAGAATGTTCCAGTTGCCGACAAAGTTTAAGTAGGAAAAAAGTATACCAAATTTATCAAAATATAATAGTTTTGTATACCCAGAAATTCCAGCATATCTTCCTACTTTGGATTTGGTATCAGATAGACTCAATTCGCCACGAATACTTTTCATGCAAATTAGGCGATTGAGACATGTACAATGTCAGTTTGGAATATTAGAGCAAATAATCAATGTTACAACGTCGCTAAAGAAGTTTCTATCGCGTCGCACCATTTTTATTTATATGTGCATAATGGAAATATCATAGTTATTATATTTAAAATGGAATATACTAACGTTGCTAAAACTTCTAAAAATGTTCTTGGTGAATTTAACTACTAAACGATATTTGTATGGTATACTACATGCATTTAATATTAAAATTTTTTGCGAAAATCTGATCAAAATAGTTTAAGAAATATTACAAATTTATGCCGTCAAAGCATTCCATCTTTGGCAGGCTCCTGAACTTTTATGATTCCTGGCCCCTTATTTAAAAGCCCGCTTGAAGTGGGTATACAGCGAATGGCCCGTACTCAGGTGGCAAAATTTAGTAGGGCCATATTCGATTCGGTATCCGGTAAAATGGAAAAGTATCTGTACAAGGGCAAAAAACATTATCCATTGATTTATTGTCCAATATTAGACTAATACATTATTATATATTATCACTTTTATAATAAAAACTTCCTTTTAATTATATATAGTGACTCTTACTCCTAAAATTATATGGAAGCGCATTAAAAAGTTCTGCAGACAAGAGCTCAAACCTCCAGGAACGAGTCTGCTTATTAGAATTCACATTCAATTTACATACGCTTGAGTAAAATAAGACAATGGATGATATATTAAGCTTCAACGTAAGAAAATCTATACTTAATAGGAACTTACAGACAGCAGCAAAGTATGGAAACTTTTTACTACAAATTTTACAAGTATTTCCTTTTTTAAGTGTAAAATAAACACACAAATAGCTTTCTAAAAACAAGATGGTCAGGCAGTGACGTAACGTGCAACCCGCATCTCGGGGGCAGGGTTCTAAAGGGGCCCAAAGCCTGACTGACCCTTTGTAAAATTCAACGTGGGGGTCCAAAACCTGACTTTGCAGGGAAGCCCAAATGTTCTCCGTTACGCCACTGTGTGGTCAAGTATATTTTTTCTCAAAAAATTAATTTAAAAAAGTAGAAATACAAAAATGAGGATAGGTACTTACCATCTTCAAAAACGTAAGATAACAGATTGAAATCTTTGTACCTTCCACCAAAGAAGTCTGCCTTATTTATATGCGCTTCCCGTATAGCTTTGAAGCTTCCCAAATTAACATACAAGCGTCCAGCACTGGTAAAACAAAACACATCGCCATATTTCTTTTTCAAATCCATCATATGTTGATTGCATGTTTGATTGTTCAAGAATGGCCAGTATCCAATATACGGTAATCCTACTGGACCTGGTGGAAGCTCCTTATTTTTCAGATTGTAGTACACAACAGCAAGCAATATAAAGACCAAAGCTATGGCGAGTGAAACAGGTGATATACTAGCAATACTTTCAGTGATCATTATTCCTTTTGATTCGTAATGGACAGCTCTCGTTGTAAAATTCTGAAAGAAAGTTTCAAAATTTGTGAGAAATAAATACACAGATGTAGACTTTAATTTTTAATAAATATTTAATTGGAGAATTTGGAGGAATAAGAAGGAAGTGGGGGGATGAATGTGGAATCAAAATTTAGATTTTGTTAATAAAGTGAAACACTGCTAATAATGCCTGTTTTTTAAGGGAAAGGAGATAAAACTGGCATTCACGCTACCATTTGGAGAAATAATTGATTTATTTTCAATATTAAACAAACAGAATAAGATAACAAATAAATAGAAATACCTAGCTTGCAGGTAGTAGTAAAAATTTATTTCAGAAAATAGTAAAAGAAGCCCCGAACAAATTTAGTCACAAAATCACGAAAATTATTTCCAACTTTTATATAAACTATGAGGAAGTTTGTGAAGTTCGCTGTCATTTTTATTGCTCCATTTGACATGTTTTTTTCGGCTCTAACGATTTTACTTCTTTCGGCAAGACCCGTTTAATTACATTTATGCGAAATAGATAACGAAATGAAGTGAATCACATCTTCTAGTACAGGGGTGGCCAAATAACGGCTGGCAAAGAATTTTAATGCGGCCCACCCAGAGAACCTGGAAATCGGCCTTGAACCGAGATTAACTGCATTAATTTGTAGGCTGTGATAAAAAATTTTAGCAAGCAATTTCCCTCCTTATATCAGTAGAAAAGTGTGATGGGGTACATTGTCTCATTAAACTGATTCTAAACTTAAATGTCCTTGCAGCTGTACAAGATATGAAATTAGCATGATAAATCGAGTAAAATGTGTGGCCACTATTATATTTAATACATATTTATTGATCTTTATGGTACAATTCATACCTTTTCTCTGCGATGCAAAGTTAACTAATGAATGCAATTATTTTAAAAATGTCTGTCCCTCCGGTATCTTCCGCTTCCGCAGTATAACTCTCGAGCCAAAACAATTGTCCTCCCCCCCTGTTCAGTGACGTAACGTATGACCCCATATTGTGGGGGCTTCTAGATCTGACTGAAACCGAGTACGAACCATTTGTAAGATCCGGCTTGAGGTAAAAAAACCTGACTTTACAGACGAGGCCCTAATATTCTCCGATACGCCATTTTCCCTGTTCTAGTACATTTTCCCCTCTCAACAAAAGTAGTTGCGATAAGAGAAAAAAAAGAGATTCAATAAATGAATTTAATGCAAATTACATTCTTAAGAGCTAATCGTGGAGCTTGCATTATTTTTTAATGTATCATGGATTTCTGGTTCTTTCTATAATTTAAACGGGGTCACTCTTTCTTTCATTTAACGATATATTCCGATCCATAAATAACATCACATACACCAGGAAATATAATACGCATAAAAGAATTAATTAAGGATTTAAGAAAATTTATTATTGGTTTTTTTTTTAATTTAGTGTGAGTTTTCAAGAGGACAGGAAGAATAATAAGCTGAATTAAAAAACATAAGGAAAGGAACAATCAGCTCATATTTTTATCGATTAACCATTGTTCATACGAAGGTCATTCTGAAGTTTTTGAGATATGGCTAAGCGTCAAAAGTTGAACTTAAAAATGTTCGAACTGTTCAAAGAATCAACTTTCCCTCCAGCATCAATGCTATTTAATTCAGTCAACGAATTTTCCAAGTATTAAATTTTCTCGCCATAATTTAGAATGGATGAAAAGTACACTTTTTTCAGAACCTCTTCCCACGAAAATTCTTATTATTCTTATTCTTATATTCTTTCAGAACCCACGTAAATTCTTATGAGGTTGAAATCATACGTAGTAATATAAGAAGAAAACGGTGGATATTGTATCACCCTCACTTGATTTTAAGAGGTTTAAATGTCAGTTTGTTGAATCAGAAGATAAATTATCATGGTGTGAAGCACAAGGGTCGGCAACCTATGGCACGCGATACAATTTTCAATGGTACTCTCCACTGCTCTACAAATTTGTCAATTTTTTTTTTTTTTGATTGGAGAGAAATTGATAAATTTTCAATGAACCTTTTTGACAAACATCTTCAGAATTTTGGACAATTAAGGAATTACGAAAAATCTGAAAAATATCTCTGCAGATAAATTTACAGAAATTTTATAAATTATTGAATGCCATTGCTGAAGAGATTTATTTGTTCAAAGATAGAAAATGGCATGTTCTCTGCTCTCCACATTAGGTTCCATATATCTAAGAAAAATCTTTCCTCATATGAAACATATTTCGAGTCCGCCAATAATTTTTTAATAACTGAATGCTCAGAATTATGGCAAATTGAAAGTCACAAATTATACCCCTGATTTTGAGATATTGAAAGTAGAGCAGTGCAGGGAAAAAATTCGCATTAAAATATTTATCTTTTTATCTAACTATTATGAAGAGAAATATTTATATTTAATGTTAATAAACATGCTTAAAAATACATAATATACGTACAATTTTAATTATTTTTTATTTTTGTTACATGTCCTACATTGCGTCATGCTGAATCATATCGGTAAATATGTTTGGCGCGCCACTGCTATAAGAGATTGCCGAACCCTGGTGAAGCACAAGTTCATTAACGTTCACTTATTGAAGAATTTGTAGATGAAACTTATTGATATACACTTGTTAAATATAACTGTCCTCAGCCACTCAAGCATTAGTGGCAGAACATGGTGAATGGTCCAACTCAACAATAGAAAGATGCAAGACATGGGAACACACGACCAAAAAAAATTGAAGAATTTTTTAATATCTACCAATAGATTCTGAAATAATTAAATTTTCATCAAATTCTTTCGGTGCATAGGGGTCTGGACCAACTTAACAGTGTATTCACAGTCTGAACTTAACTGAAATGAACTTGCAAGTCCTGTACTTTTGAAGAAAATGACATTTCTTTTCCATTGCTCCTGTTTTTCACAATTGTTTGATTTTAGGTCATCTTCAAAAACCTATAGTTTTCCTTTTTGGCACATGTGAACGTCAAAAAAACTCCGTATATTGAAGTATATAAGCTAAGAATTTTGAAACATTTTTTCAAGTTAACTAAGGGAATCGGCTAATTTTCGGATCCGCTAATCTATAGAAAATAATAATTTAGGAAAAAGGTTTTTTTTTTTTTTTTTTTTTTAAACATTTTCCGTTAGCCATACGTAATGTTCTTACAGTCCGGACGCCCGAAGAACAACGCCTATTCTCCCAAAAATCATCATCTATTTCTAATTCTGCACAAGCGAGTTCCACGACCTTCCTACTATCATGAGCGATATCAGCGATATTATGGACTTCTCGCCGACACGACAAATACAAGTTGCAGCCAGCGAAAAGCTCAGGGATACAGTTCATGGTATCTCAGCCCTGCATAGCTCTATGTTCGAAGGTGTACGTTCACCCAGCCCGAAGAATTCCTACTAGGAACTCTACCAGATGTCTACTCAAGCCATGGCTAGGAAAAAAGACGAATTGGTAAGTGAGCTTAAAACCCTCCCCCCATGTACAAGAGATGATTGCAAAGAACATAAAATTCCCACTTCCCTGATTGTTGAGGATTCTAACATTAATGAATCTACTTCGGATGAAATTAATCACAAAGTTAAGAAGAAAAAGCCAAGTAAAAAGCGTAAAAATAAAAGCAAGGAATCCTCGAAAAAGACGATTTCCGAAAAAGACGGCTAGACCCGTCTCCCCCACCTCAACCCAGGACCCGATAGAAACGAAAAACAACTTTTCCGATCTAGAACAGGATGTCGAGCATCCACTCCCTACTGTTAAAAATGTAAATTCCGAAGAAATTACCCCCGACCAAACTCCCCCACCCCGTAATGCTTAAAATAAAAAAGAATTTCCGTGAACAAATTAAACTTATAACTGAAAAATTCCTAAAAATTCGCAACAGAACCGTAGGTGATGTTGTGAAAATGTTTACCAACGACCATGATGAATATAGATCCCTCATTCAATTTTTAAAAACTGATATAGAATTTGAATTTTACGTCATTGACAATAAAAAAGACAAAAAAAAACCAATTAAAGCAGTAATTAAAGGCCTCCCTAGCTCCTCTAAAATCACAGACATAACCAATGACTTAGCAGATGAAGGTTACCAAATAGAAAGCTGTACGCAGCTTATCTCTAAAAGAACGAAAAATTCCCTCCCCCTTTTCCTAGTAATTCTCCCGAGAAACGTGCATAATAGTAAAATTTTCGATTTAACATACCTAGGTTATTTACAAGTGAAAGTTGAGGGTTACCTCGTTAGAGGAATAACCCAA
Source organism: Trichonephila clavipes (assembly GCA_019973935.1). Taxonomy (NCBI): domain Eukaryota; kingdom Metazoa; phylum Arthropoda; class Arachnida; order Araneae; family Nephilidae; genus Trichonephila; species Trichonephila clavipes. The sequence continues at coordinate 48,919 of BMAU01008036.1, forward strand.
TGCTCTTCAATTGTAATAACTTTTTTCATACCGCCGCGAATTGTCACATGAAGCCAAGGTGCTTAAAATGCGGAAAAAATCACGCCACGAGAAACTGCCTAATCAAAGAAAGACAGGAAAATCCATTCCATTCTGTTTTAACTGCCAGGACTACGGTCACTCGGCATGCTATACTAAATGCCCCAAATTCCCCCAGCCGAAAAAAGGAACCCCGTTCGCTGACCCCAAGAAAAAGAGAAACTTCGCCACTAAATGGATTAAAGAGGGAATTTCCTTCGCTAATGTTGTTAGCGGAGAAGTCCCCAATCAGACTCCTATCGAAGATAAAGAAGATAAAAAAGAAGATTCCCTCCGTGGATTCCTTAGTCAATATAATAACAATACCTCTGATTTAACCCAAGTTTTAGAACTTTTCCATATAATTTCAAATCTCGTTAAGAAAAACCCCAAAATCTTAGATCTACTCTCTAAATTTAAAAACTCTTAACTCAGATGAAGAAAAAACCTGCCTTCTCTTGCAGAAGCAATTATGGATAAAGTTTAAACTTTATCTTATTCTTAATTTTACTCATAATAGTTAACCTAAAATTTACTCTTTATATTTTTTACCTTAATTTTTTATTACTCTATTCTAAGTACTCAATATTCTTCTTTAAATTCAAGTTCATGCAATCACTCCCAAAAGCTCACTTCCATTCTCCAATCAAAGCCATACATACTACAGCAACTGGTTTCCTCCAATCCTATTGGATCTCCATCTTTGAAGTCACGCCCTCCCCTCCAACCAAGCCTCAACATAAAAATCATCGTTCAAATCATCGATTTTAATCTCCAAATCTTATTGAATGTTTTGAATAGAGCTTGTATTTTAAAAGAAAAAAAGTCACATATATAAATCCATCAAAGTCTGTGACAGTATCCGAATTTCCGTTTCGTTCAGAAAATTGACATTCTCTGTATAAGTCACATTCAGTCACATTCAGTCTAAATGTATATGATCATCGTACGGTGAGTTTTTTCCCTCCGGGGCAGGACACACAAGTCGTCGGTCACGTGTTGCCTTTTTTTCAGTTTGACATCTCCCCTGATTCAAAATGTTTTTTCATTCACTCTCGAGCTTGTTTCTAATTCACAAAAACATGCCGAGCAGCCATACTAATATTTAAATTTTGAGAAAACGCAGTTTGAAATTAACCGTATGCAATTTTTTTTTTTTTTTTGCGCTCATTTTCAAGGGGGAGATAACGGTAAAATAAATTAGCTCTAAAGGAGGTTACCTGAAATAAATCTGTCGTTGTTGTCTGGCATTTTATTTACAACAATTTGTTTGGAGAAATCGGGAAAATGTTCGGAAATATATGGTATGCGTATTCCATCACTAGTTACGAATTAGTAGTAATGCGGTTTTCATTATTAAGTAATTTATGGGTTTCCTTTACTGTTTTTGACAAGGTCTTTTTTGGTGTTCCGTTAAATTATGAAGGACCCAGAGGAAAACATTTTTTTTTCATATGTAGTTTTACGAGAATAATTTTAAGAAAATGCAGTTTTTGTTTATGTATAGCAGTGGACCCAATGTTAGGTTTTTTCCGTACGATTTTATTCGTATAATGATTATCATTGCATGAAATTTTTCGTGAGGCCAATATATATTTTTTGAGACTAAAAATGACTGAGGTTTTCTTCATCCTGGTGAGAATTACAATTTCTTCGAAATTCAGAAAAACATGATGTAGCACAAGATGAACTTAGCTTTAACTTCCATGCGCTAATTGTAAATGTTAAGCGCATTCTTCTTAAATTTAATGCCTCTTTAAAGTCACACGCATAAAATAACAGGTAAAGACAAGATTCCTGTCAATTATGTTTTCCTTATTTTTAAAAAATAATTTTAAGACAACTAATTTCTCAATCGGTTCATAAATAAGTGAGAATAAAATATTTCATATTTTCATGTCAGGCCAATAATTTTTCTTATATGGTCATTACATGCGCCTATCTGAAAAATTTTAGTTTTACTCTTGTACCTTGTAAAAAAATAAAGGCAACATTTCACAGTTTTACATTTAGAAAACAATGATCAAAGGCAAAATATCTAAAAAAGGATCTATTTCTAAAATTTTGTCACATAAAATAAAACTTAATAAGAATATAAAAATATAGCAATTTAAAAAATGTAATTTAGTATATGAATGCATAATATAAAAAAGTATTATAACTCCTTGAACAGAGAAACAAATTAAACAAAAAATATAACATTAAAAAATAAAAGTATTTATGGTTACTTTAATTTAAAATAATTCAACATTTCTAAAATTTAGAAATATTTCATAGAGTAGTAAGAGAATTTTTCTTTGAACCTTTCCAAATCATTCAAAAAAATTTATTCCAGATCATTCCAATAAAAATTTCGAATAATCAAATGATTTGATAGTAAATAACGTTAACTTTGTACAGATTAAAAATATCTTTCCTGTCATTTTCTTATTAGTATCTCAACACATTAAAATAATCAGAATTCTTTTAATATTCGATAAAAATTATCATTCGAAAATAATATCACATCTGTCAAATTTATCTCGAAAAAATTTCAAGGACAACATTCTTTTTAATTTTGATACAAACTTACAGATAAAAACCATTTGAAAAAGTCAAATGGTAACTCTTCTGCAACTGTTCGAAATAAAATTATTCATTACATCATTTCAGCGGTTCATTGTCAGTTACATCCGTTTAGAATAAGATTACATCTTTCGTTGTTACACTACTGTAGTATGAAGTTAACCGGTTACGCGCGCGGTCGAAATGTCTTTTGTGATTTCACTTTAAAAGTAATAATTTCAAAATTTAATACGAACATATATTTCTAATTAACTTCAAGCAAACGAAAAGTCCACTTTTAATTTTGAAATATTTTTGAATTTAAAAAATGAAAAAGGATGAGATTTTTTTAACTTTTTTTGTCGAGGAAAAATATTATTCGAATTTTAAACCGTAAAATACACATCTTAATTCCAAACATGCACAGTTTACTATTTTAATAAATAAATGGTTAAGTAGAAAAAACCAAATCAGAAACACGTTAACTTACTCAATTGTGCTAACCTAAGTAAGACGGAACTTGCTACGGAATAACAACACCGCTAAATGAGATAGATTCGTTTGACAGATTGATGTTGAACGTTGTGGCGCTGTTAGGTTATGTGTTCCGATGCCACTTATTATTTAACATTTTTTGCTTTTCTTGACGAAGTCATCCAAAAGATGGCGTCACTAACTTAAAAGGGAGAATCGATAATTTCCTGTATAAGAAATAAAATTGTTTTTCTTAAATTTTTTTCAGAGTAGATTTCATACAGGAAAAAATGCAGCAATTTTTTTTTTAAAAAAATTTTGAGTAAATTTTGAAACAAAAACCGAAACCAAGATAATAAGCGATATACATAGATTGCGACAAGCACTTATGTTTTTGTAAGAATTTTTTTAAAATAATAGTAAAAATTATGGTGTTAATTATTGCACCATGATTAAAATATGTAAAAAATGAAATAATTTTACATCCATTTCAGAAGGTGAAAATACTCAACATCTTTTTCACACTCGGTTGTTCTTATTTTATTCCTCCCAAGGTTGTTCTTCTGCAGTGTTGCTAAGGCAACTCGTTAAATCCATCATTCTAATTTTTTCATATCCAGTTACTACAGGATGAACTGAACTTAAAAATATAGGCATATAAATTATTTCTCTGATAAATACCACAAAATACACTACCCCCAACTAAGTTCTTGTTGAAAGAGGAATAACATACCGGAGCTCATCTGTCTTCTTTCATTCATCAACTCCTGTTACTACATAATATATTTTACATGCTAACAATGATTTTTTTTCTCTCATTTTTTCTATTTCTTATTTATCTTTAATTAAGTAGTTTTTATGAAAAGTACTGTAAAATCCGTGCGCGTTATACGCCGAGTACAAAAATGAGAGCTTTAAAAATAAAAAAGAGAGGAGTATAAAAAATTAGACTTCTACGTTGTAACATCGTCTTGTAGTTGAATTAATCAGCTCTAATAAACCGGATTTACCGTTTTTATTATTTCCTTCAAAACACATCACTATATTAATAATTTCATTTACAATTAAAAGTCACATCGAGAACTCAGGCAGCTTCGTCCATTTTAGGTTTTAGACTTCTTCTTCTTCTTCTCTCCTTCCCGCTCAAAGGCCAAAACAGTTCACAGCAGCGCCCTCTTTCTAGTCCATCGTGTGCTATGTGTCAAGCCTCCTAGTGTACTATGTGCCACGCCGTTACAACGTTATATCGAAGCACTGTTCATTTGAAAGAAAAAGCATTCCGTAAGAACTTAAAGGGCTGTAGTTCTAAAAGGATGCCATTTTTCTATAACTTCGGGTAAATACCTCGAATAAGTGACTTCCCAAAACATAAAAGAATTGCACACGTCTATGTCAGGTTCCTTCGTTAAAAGCGGGGTGCGCGTTATACGGCGAATATACCTAAAAGTTAAAAAATGAGGCTTGAAAGTATAGGTGCGGGCTATACGTCGGATTCTACGGAATGTTAAAATTTTGCTAAACGTTTCAAAGATTCAATGACAGTTTAACATTTTGAAACTGTTTATAATTCACTTCATTTTAGTTAACGTCCAATATTTATAATTTTTTTAGTACCAACGCGCTTCCATGCCACAGGTCTGGGATTCAAACCCCGGGCTTGGCAAGGTCGACAAAGCCTTTCATCCTTTCAGTGGGTCGATATAAATGAGTACCAAGCTTGCTTGGAAACTAAACACTGAGGATTTAGGCGTCAGACTGACCACCTGACCTGAACATCTGCTCATGCACCTCAGTGTCCAAGGTCATGAAAACTGAGATGAACACAGTAGATCTTGACCTTCTATGGGCTGTTGTGCTACTGAGTTTAGTTTTTTATACCAAAACACCATTTCACGACAGCACGAAATTAAAACAATATCGTAGTTTTTTGTGATACAGTAATTGCCTAGCTGATTTTTTTAGATTAGTTCAACTCAGGACCAAAACAAAGAAAAAATTCACTTAAAGACAAAAAAAAAAAAAATTGCATAACGAAGGAATTTTTCAGAATGCAATGACATTCACAAGGTTAGCAAAATGCTTATGGAAGAGTGAATGATTCAAATTCAAGACTATAAAATATGCAAAATATATTGAGAAAAATGCAAAATATTAGTCAGAATAGTGCGCATGACTATATTATTACTAATACAATATGCCCGGCGCCTTGGCAGTCAGTCGAATAGTTTCTTAATGCAGTTCTGTGACAATCCATCCCATTTTGCTTGAATTCTGGAATGTACTTACCGTAGATTGTGTGATACGGCTGGACTGGTGATTTTTCGTCCCATTGTATTCCATATATTATCGTTCGGGGTAGGTCCGGTAAAAATGCTGGCCAGAATAAGATATCGACAAACTGTTGACAACGTTTTTACGTTGAGGTGGCAGCAGTATGTGGTTGATCATTGTCATATTTGATAAGAGTCTGAAGTGGGAATTCAAGAGTAGGACTGTAACTGGCCGCAGGGTCTCTTGAATGCAACGTTGGCTTGTCAGGGAGCCCTTTAAGAACAACCAAGGAAATTTAGCCTCATACAAAATTGTGTCACCACACCATGGTCATTTGGACGTGTTACTTTGCACAAGTATATAAATATGGATTAGCACTGATCATGTTTCCTCCATACAATGGTTCGATTGCCGTCTTCTCCGAGAAAAGGCTGGACTCGTCGATGAAGACAAATTATATAATACCATTTGACACTTCTGTCTAACACGACACTTTAAAATCTTCGACGACGATGTAATGTTGTTAAAGTCAGTCATAGATAAGGTCTGCATGAATTTAGTCCCATGTCAACAAACAGTGGGAGTAATGAATGATCGACGAAGAATGCCCCTGCTCTCTGAATGTCAGCAACAGTGGAGCATGTCTTCCAAATACTCGGTCCTGTTCTCCTAAAGCTTCCTGAGCCTGATGTGCCTTGTTCAATCCTCCTCTGCCGTCAATGTTCAATACTATATCATGACTGTCAATGTGCAGCGCAATTCATCGATTAGACCAGGGGTGGCCAACCCGCGGCACGGTAGAGTTGTAACCATGGCAAGCAAAAACTTACTGAAAATTTTTAAAAATTGAAAAGATAATAATAAATAACAATTTTGTTTGCAATTTTTATTTATAAAAGCGGTTGTCTCAGACAAAAAAAACCCCCTCAAAACTTGGATCAACATATGTTTGTAGATAAATATTTTTAAATTTGAACATAAAATCAAAATATCGCTCAAAATTAGCTGATATGCACCTAAAACAATCTAATTTTATAAACATCTTCAAGAACAAATTTTAATATACATGACTTGGTAAAAAAAAAAAATTACTAATTCAAAAGCCTATTAAGTACTGACCGTTTAATAATTAATTAGAGTTAAATTCTTCAAGTTACTCATTTTTATGTTTCACCTAACTTAATTAATTGAACCTTTAAAAAGTTTATTAAGAATAAAACCAAAGTTTGTACTTTTGTCCTATTTATTATATTATTTTTTTTAAATTAACATATATATATATATATATATATATATATATATATATATATATAGGGTGTCCAGCCTTAATGTAACCCAATAGCTAATTTCCGAACCGTTCGGTTTAAATATGCACTTCCAATTTGAAAAATGTTTTTAAAAAGGTAAAGAATGTTTTTACGTGCTTTTCGAAACAAAAAAACCCATTTACAAAAAAATTGTAAAAATTAAATTTTTATACGGTCCCCAGGTTTTATAACTTGTATTTAGGCAAAGATGCAGTATACAAAAACAAAGTAAACACAAAAGGTTTCATTTTTTTATGATAAAAACGGACCGAGTTATGCCTACATAAAGTTGAAGCATCCGAATTGCTCAGAAAAGGGGGTAGTATATAAATTGAGTTAGAAAACAGTAATTCGCAATCTGCAGAAAGAGCAAAAGAAAAGCATCATAGTAATATTAAATCATTGTGGCAATTTCATTGATTGGCAATGCTGTATGGAAAACAATAAAAGTTAAATTAAAGAAATACAACTTGTACCGCGAAAAGATTAAAACAGCTTGTTTTAATAAATAGCAGCTAAAGTATGTATGATACTTTCCGTGTTCAAATAATAGCATAATGATGACTGATGTGCCAATCATGAATTTATATTATCAGAATGACCAAATTAACTTAAATAATGTTCATAATGACTGCCTTCCGAAGAAATACAGTACCGAATCTGCATCAAAAACTCTGCCTGTAGCTTCTGCACCATAGTTGGTGTCACCGACCTCCATGCCGTGCGGATTCGAATGAGTAAATCGGATTTACTCGTGGATTCACATTCGTACACTTTGCTTTTTAGGAAGCCCAAGAGAAAGAAATCCAGAGGACTTAGGTCGGGTGATCACGGGCCACTCCTCTTGACCTCCGTAGCCGATTATTCGAGTGTCAAATGTCTGCGCCAAAAATGTGCATGGTTGTGCAGATTTGTGTGCGGGCGCACCATCATGCTGGTACCACATGCATGACAAATCCCGTAAGGAAACTTCATCTTCTAAAAAATCGGCTAACGGTTCAGATAAAATTTCCGTGTATGATTCTGATGTTAAAGGTCCATCAAAATACATTAAGGTGCTCTTCCATATTTCGCACTACACATTCCCCGACCAACGCACTTGGTGGCGATTCGGTCGCATTAGATGTGGGTTTTCGAGGGACCAATAATGTGTATAAATAGTGCCTTGCCTCGAGAACTGGCATTCATCCGACCACAAAACTTCATTTTAAAAAATCTAGATTTGCATCCAGTGTGTTTAGCACAGAATTTCAAAAATCAAAACGATGCTCCTGGTCTCTGGGCAATAGTTCCTGCACCAGGACTGGACGATAAGGATATGCACTGTACGTATGTAATATGTTCTCCACAGTCGATTTTGAGTAGGAACAAGCCTTGCTAATATCCCGGACACTACTTTCAGATACGAGCCAGGGCATATCCTAGAACATCCTCTGTGGGTATCCGCAAGCTTAAAGGTGTGGCACGAGACAACGGAATACGTCTATGACAACTCCCAGCTTTATAGAAGCGTTGACCACCACGGGCAATTGTACAATAAAATGCATGTCTTCGACTGGGAAATTTAATGACATAAAGTCTTGCCGCATCTCTCTTATTTCGATTACACTGCCCATACAACAGTACCATTTCGCAGCATTTTTCATTTGTATAACATCTCGTTCTCCCGTACTAGAAGTCGTAATATTAGAATATGACTGTATGCAATTGCATGCGACTACACAACAGATTTTTAACGTTCGCCATGATCAGTACCGCAGCAAATCAGTCTCAGGTTGCAGCAAATAAGTCTATTTTTTGGAACTGCTTTTGAAATGTTTTCTTCGTCCAAAATATTTTATTTTGTCTATGTTTTACACGTACACAGAATAAATTTTATTTCGTAAGTACTCAATAATTGTACACTGCTGGACAATTGCTAAGGACGGATCACAAATTGCTATGTAGCATAACATTAAGCGAGACATGAGGCCTAGTAGGATAAAATATAGTTGCCACACTGTTCAGACATTAGAATAAAGAATATTTATTGTTCTGGAAAGTACAAAAGCTGTGAAACATCTGAAAGAAAAAAAAAAAAAAAATGTTCATTTGATCTGCGTACGGAGAGATGGAACAATGCATCTAAAAGTCAGCAGGCACCTTAAAGAAAGGTATTAGTACGGGATATGTCCACCGTGGAGTGTGATGCAACATTCCACACGTCGTACCATACTTTGCACAACATTATCCAGCAGCTGTTGAGGCAATTTATCCCATTCCTCTGTGAGTGCACGGATGAGGGTGTTCTTGTTTGTCGGAGGATAGTTTCGACCAGCAACTTGCCTCCCCAAAGCATCCCACAGATTTTCAATGGGGTTTAGATCTGGAGAACGCGCTGGCCATACGAGACGTTGAATACCCTCGCTGTCTAGACAATCCTGAACAGCGAGTGTTCGATGACATGTTGCGTTGTCGTCCATAAAAACAAATTTATCACCGACAGCACCACGGAAAAGACGAACATGAGGAAGTAGAACTTCATCAATGTATCGTTGGCCCGTCATAGTCCCATTCGCAACCACATGTAGGCGCGTGCGGCCATTGATCATGATGCCGGCTCACACCATGATACTGCATGTCGGATATCGGTCCTTTTCCTGGAAATTTTCTGGACGATAAGCAGTACCACTCTCGCGCCAGATCAGTTGGCGTCTACAATCCGATGACAGACTAAATCTACTCTCATCTGAGAATAGTACGCATGCCCAGTCCTGTTCAGTCCAATTGTGATGCTCACGACACCATTGCAAACGGGCAGTACGGTGCTGTCTGGTCAATGGGACATACACAACAGGTCTGCGTGCGTATAGTCCTTCCCCCCCCTCAAACGTCTGGCAACAGTTTTTCGGGAGATCTGCTTTCCTGAGGCAGCAAGAAACTGATTTGCCACCTGCTGAGCTGTGGTGCGCCTGTTCCTTTTTGCTGATAGGACGATATATCTGTCTTCTGCAGGCGTCGTACTTCTAACACGACCTCCCCCGTGTCGTCTACTACACATTCCAGTAGTTTTAAATGACTTCCACAGCCGTGAAATTACGCTGTGAGCGATGTCGAACTCCCTGGCAACATCTGTTATTTTTCGCCCTTCTTCGATCTTTCCAATAATTCGGCCACGCATAAAATCATCTATGTGATGTCGGGAAGACATGCCGAAAATTTTAAGTTCGTCTATTAAATCTTTCCTGTAAAACTTTGACTTGAAACAACAACTATCCACACGCGTCAAAACCTTTAAAGCTCTTATGAACGCTATCACGTGATGAACAAACGTGGAAGAAAAATTTGCATACTCATACTTCTTCTTACTAATATCCCGCACTTATTCTAATTTTCCACATTTTGCTTCCTTTCATTTTGTGGTTGCTATGGATGATAGTGTTATCCGTCCTTAGCAATTGTCCAGCAGTGTATTATTAACATAATGTGTGTACTTTTAAATTTAAAAACGATTTACATAAGAGTGACGTGCAAGAGCGAAAGTTTCCTGACAGAGTTCCAATTAATTTTACTTTGGAGACGGACCCTTACTAGCTTCTTGAAATTGGCCCAGAAAATGGATGAAATGTATAATTTTCAAAGCTCCATAACTCGGCCAGTTTTTATCGTAATAAAATGAAACTTTTTGTGTTTACTTTGTTTTTGCGTACTGCATCTTTTCCTAAATATAAATGATAGGACCTGGGGACCGTATAAAAATTTAATTTTTTTCTAAATATGTTTTTTGGTTCGAAAAGTACGTAAAACATTCTTTGCCTTTTTTAAAACATTTTTCAAATTGAAAGTGCATATCTAAACCGAACGGTTCGGGAATTAGCTATTGGGTCACATTAATGCTGGATACCTTGTATATATATAGACTTGCACTAAAAAAAAATGTGCCATTTGCATAAAAACCCCATAATAAGCTTATAAGTAACATTTTTTCACTTTTTCATCTTGTTTCTTTTATTTGTTGGAAAAGTTGAAGGTGGCACGCATTTTTTTTAAATCAGATAGTGGCACTTTTCTCAAAAAGGTTGACCACCCCTGGAATAGACTATTCATCTTCTTCGAGCCTAAGAATTGGATTCCGTTAAGACCTGTCAGTTGCTGAAATTGTTTACTTACTTTTTTTAGGCAAAATCTAACGCGAAATGATAAAACTAATACAACAACTTGAGCCCCCTCAGATATCCTTTAAAGACCTTGCTGTCACCGGGTTCGCTATCTATTCTACGCATCTCACATACTCAAAAGAACTTGAAATTTTAATCATTTGCATCTCCAAAGCATACCATCCCTCCAGATTTCAATGATGCGGTCAATTTTTTCAAAATACATTTTTTTATCTTAGAGTGCATTTTTTCATTGGGAGTTTGCTACGGACAGATTATTTTCCCCCCGTTAACTAATTCCAGAAAAAAATGAATACCTTCTAACCGTCAATTTCTTATTTTTTCTTCTGAATTATGTATTTTGTGGTTTACTATTATTATAATTACCATAAAATTATTTAGTAATAATGTTTTACCTCCAACCTTTTGTTCATATTACAGACCTCTGAAATACAATTTTATTTGGTGGTTCCCTTTAAAGTTTCTATGGATTCCTGGGGTCTTTGTGGATTCCGATTAGGAAATAGTGTTCTAAACCATGAATAAAATATAAATTTTAAATTTGAGCTAGTGGCGAATCTATAATATAAAATATATCTCTGGCAATATGCTTTGTGACAATGAATCGAATTGAATTGAAAAATTACCGAACACATATTGAAATCTAACCTAGCACTAAAAGAACCGAAAAAGCACTGGATAAATTTTTACGTTCTTACTTTATTTTTTCAAAAATTCGTCTAAATTTGGGGAATTATGTTAATGGTATTTTTCTTTATTTCAACGGTACCCAATGAAAAAAATTTCTATCACGAAATGAATAAGACACTTTACGTACCATATGTCAATTCAAAACTCTCTAAGATTGTGACGGGGATTTATCGTGTTCTTCTTATTAATCCTCTTGGTGAATCTTTGGGGCCAGAATGCCGTTATTTCATATCCAATCCTCTCAAAAAGAAACCGCCATATGCAGATTAGTTAATAGGTATATAATGGAGCTTTAGTATTCGCGTGGTAGAAGGGTAGAATGGTAGAATAGAAGAAGGAGACACAGAAAGCTGAGATGCTGTTACCCCGTGAACTATTGGTAAGATATTAAATATAGAAGTGTAATTATAGAACGGGCTTTAGCGATTTAAGGAATTTAAGGCAGATAAAGATTCTTAGGATAACTTCTAATAAAGATAAGTGATTCGGATTCCAGGTGATATTTACTTAGAATTTAGAAATAAGTTGTATCACTCCTGATTGAATCCCTACAGTAAGACTTGTGTGGTGTTGATCAATATATTTAGAAAATAAAAAATTAGATTTATTATGGTGAATTAGGGTGATCAATCTTTCCCTCCTACAAATCTAGGTCGCGTAGATGAAGAGATGGTACCCCCGGGTCGGGGGGTATCACAAGATGAAATGAGTAAGTGTTTATTAACTTTGCTCTATAAAGCAGCACGAGGACTATTGACAACAGGCCTTGTTATTCTGAGCCATGATCAAATGACAAGGATGACACCGGAGCTGGCAACCCCCTCTCCGAAATTCCTCTCCAATTCCTCAACCTCATGCCTCAGCCCCTTTTCTCCTTTCAGTACACAGCGGTTCTTTAGTGGTACTAGGGAGCAAACTCATGACATGCTCGCCACGAATCCGTGACCCTGACCAGTAAACAACCGTGGCCACACAGATGAAATTCCATTATTTAAAACAAATGTGGGCACCTTGAATCAAGAAATCTGACATATATGAGGAAAACTACATTCAGTAATCAGTGGCGTAAAATACACCCCTGCAACCTCCCATTGCGGGGGAGGGTTTTAGGTGGCCCAAAGCTTAACTGACGCCAAGTACGTACCAATTTATAAAATATTAAAGGCAAAATTGAGTTTGCAAGGGGGCCCTAATGTTCTCCGTTGCGTCACTGTATACAATACGGTGTTACAAAATCTCGTAGATTATGCAGGGTGCTATGCATAGTTTAATGCATATTTGAGCATTGTTTTATATTTATTTAAGTATAAGTTATTGAATAGTAGGATTCACACAAAAATATTTTTATATGAAGAAAGAAAATAGAAGCATGCGTCATTTACTTATGAAAACTTTATTAATTTTTTAAAAATTCCTCAGGCAGCAAGCAGCGGTATTATTCTAAAGTGTTTTTATCAAATATTACCTAAGCTTAGTTTTTTTAGTGTTGTTTATAATCAATTGGCTTAAAAATTATCGAGATAAAAAAGTTCAAAGTCTTCCCAAGATGACAGTTTTATTCAAAGGTTATATATAAATTTCCTTTCACATAAAACCTTTATATTTAATAAAATAGCTCGTGAAAACCATTTGACTACAGATCCGTTGGCAAAACTAGTAATGAAATTGAATAATATTTACGAGTAGGGATTAACTTTCCCTGATTTTACTTCCCTATATGCAAATGGGATTATTAACCTTTTTTCACTTTCCCCAAAATGTAAAATAAGTGGATTTTCGAAAGCTTAGAACTAACAGGTTGAATTCATTAAGGCATTTTCTTTTTTTTTTTAAAAAAAGTTAATGGATTGATTCTCAAAAATTTAAAGCTAGGGCAAATTTTAAATTTACTAATTTTTTTTAAATTTTGAAAGGCAAATTTCATTTTTTTGTATAAATTAAAGAATTAATCATTTTAAAAATCTTTCAGTCCTATTATAAAGTTCATGAATATGGATATTGTAAAAATAGTATTATGAATATGATTTTTAATAGGGAAAAATAAAAATGTAAATTTTATGCAGTAATGTTATAAAATCCAGTGTGTATGACTATATTCTGTAAATTTTAAAGTCTTAAAACTAGAAAAAAAATGTACATTAATAAAGTATATCACAGTAATAAATGTATATGTGTGTGTGTGTAAAATTAAATTAGATTAGATTTAAAATTAAATTCCTTATAGAACATTTAATTTTTATTTTCCGTTGCATCTTCAAGTATTAAATTAAACACCTAATTATTTCTCCGAAACAGATGGCCCAACCACAAAACACTTCTAATCCCAGATCATTATATTTTACAGCCCTACATGTCAGCATTGACTTTCAAGTATAACCCATAACTAAGAACGGTATTTCACATCTGGTTGCTGGGGTTGTTTTGTGGAGCACTTAGCCCGTCAGGGCTTTTATCTCCTATCTGACATTTAAAAACTTGAGATAACTAGATAACTTGCCCATTTTAATTATAAAGTTAGGAATAATAAATAAAATTAGAAAATTTAATTAAGAAGTGCATTAAATTAAAAAGAAACTTAGAAATTCTCATGATATTAGGAAAAAAATTAATTTTTGGTTTCTTACTTGAATAAATAAATTTAGAGAAATTTAATTAAGAAGTGCATTAAATTAAAGCGAGAACTTAAGAATCATGATATTATGAAAAAATTTATTTTTGGTTTCTACTTATAGAAACCGTCGGCCAATGGTGGCCTTGTGCTTGTTGGTTGCCTGACCAATGGGGGCAGCAGCTAATCGTGGAATGTTATGTGGGTGTGTAGCTCAGCAATTTCCTGGCTCCTTTCTCGCGGTGCGAGAGGGAGCTCTCTGATTGGGTGTTGCGCTAATGGAAGGACTTCGGTCCCCGAAGGGGTACAGTCGCTCTGATCGGGATCGGAGTCTGCCGGTGTTCGTACGGTCATCGGAGCTCTCCTATTGGTTGATGAGTTCGATAGTATTTTTGAAAGAATGATTTGGAATAAATTTTGAAAAGTGATGTCGTTTAATAAAGAAGTGTAAAAGGAATAATAACTAGTTAATTTAGTAAGATGTTTCTTGGTCTGTGTATGTTACTCGATGGTGTGTACTTCTCGATTTTTTGGATCGAGGTGTTGTCAGAATTATCGATTTTTGTAAAGAATTTTTTTGACAGTTTTTGGATAAACTGCCGGATAGTTTTAAAATTTATGGCTTTTCTGAGTGCGGCATTTCTCATGTACCAATCGGCACGTAAGATTTGCCGCAGTATAATGTTTTGTAAAATTTCTAGCTTTTTTATGTGTTGTTTAGCTGGGCATATATATAGGTAGTGAAGCCACTTAAATGACTTGGCATCTGTTCAGTGTACGTGTATGGGAATGTAAAGCGCACTCTAGCGCTCATGGTGTCATACTATTCAGTGTAACCCAGTGTTTCTCAAAGTGTGGGGCGCCCCCCCCCCCTGGAGGGGCGCGAGCATATCGAAAATTTAAAGATTTTTTTTAAAAAAAATAACCGGAAAGAAGTGAAACAAAATACTTTTTTCCATAATAAAAAAAATACACAACAACACTGATATAATTTATGTTTTTCATCTGGCGTTTTTCTTTTTTAACATAAAATATTACTCGTTAAAAGAAAAAACGAAACGTAGACCCTGAGAAAAATTCTAAGAAGATAAACATTTCATCACTGTAATTATTATTGAAATACCGTACATTAGTTGTAGAAAGAAAAGGAAGACATGATTCACTTTTCAGCCAGGCAGCATAATACATTTGTTGATCATTTGATTGATCTTCAAACTTACTGGTATGGTTTCTACATTAGTTCCGTCCCACCTTTTATGTATTTGTTTTTCGCTTAGGGAAATTGTAAATAATGAAGAGTTTTACGATACTTGGAAAAGAATTGATTGATTTGAAGGATTATTTGGCTAAGATTTATTTTTAAGAGTAATCTCAAACATATAAAGCATAGTGAAAAACGTCATAATCCATTTTAGAACATCTGTATTTTTTTCTGAATACACTTTTAACCCGGGAGCGGTGGTGTGGGGCATCTGTGATCACTATTGAAGGAAGTTGAAACTGATCAAGCAAAAGAATGCATATTATTCATGATTGAGAAACACGATGAACATAAAACGAAAGGAAAATTTTCAAATGCTTCCCAAAGAACTCCATCAACTGAAATATGAAGCCATAAGTGTACCACAAGGTTCAGTTCGCCTTGTCAAAAAGACACAAAAAAGAAAAAGATCAACTTGATATTTGTTGATCACCAAAGGTGTCACGAGTTCGAGCCCAGTACCACTAAAGACCCGTCGTGTATGGGGGAGGTGCACGTTAAATCTGTCGAGAGCTCAAACGTCCTCTTGTTGGAGTGGTGTGGTAGTTAAAAGAGGCCAGCTCAAGTATCGTCCTCGTCAACCATTGTTCAAAATTACGAGGTCCGTCTCTAAAAGCCCTCGTGTAGCTGAACAGTGGAACATTAATATTCACTCACTCGATCATGAAAGCTCATTAAAACTACAATTACTTGAACAAAAAGTGACAGCTTTGCTAGCAAATAACATTTCTGTAATATTAGTGAAAAGTATCTCTGATTTGCGTCCTTTATTAAGGTCTTGCACTTTTGAATCATTTTAGTTCAGTGCTTTATTGGATTTTTTCTCAAATCACCAAAGAAAAATTGAACATTCCTTGAAAGCCGGCAAGTATACTTTCTCTTAATTAAATTATTGACTGGAATTCTGATTTGTATCGTGTAGAGTAAAAATAATTATAAACAAATGATTGGGGTGACTGAGTCCCCCCGCACTACCATTAGCGTTAGTATCGAGTGTGTGCCTGCTCCCGGGTTAAAACATTCACCATCCATCTCTACCCAAAATTCAAAGAGCGATTTATTACAAAATTGGCTTATAATTTTTCACTGGATGTGAAATCTATGAAAATTTCTTCTTCGGAAGTTGAGAGCCATTCTGGAGTATCTTGAAATATACCTCTAATCCACTCGTAACTTGCTACCAAGTTGTCCTCATTAAGAAAATACTTTTTAAAATTCTTTGCCAACATGGCTAAATGATTTTACATGGTTTTAAAAACAACTTTCACATTTTGTTCTTCAGATGTATAAGTTTTAACAAATAACGAGCTGGGGCTTTTTTCCTCATCATTTACTTCAGTAGTGGTAAATCCAAAATTTAAGTATTTTTGAGAATATTTCCTAGATTTAATTTTCAAAACCATGCTCGTCTGTGTACTTGTTGATCCTTTATTATCGTCAAATGCTCGCTTACCACTTAAAAATGTACGTATGATTTTGTTTTAATCTACTGCCGTTAATACTTAATTACCGTGAATTACAATTAACGTGCTAATTAAAAAATGTACATTCAAGGTAGATTCGGTAGCTATAGAAGTATCGAGTCGACCAAAACTGACTGGAATTGTACGAGGGAAAGCATTTTTACATGTTTTGTGCAGACGTCCGATAGGTTGCCCAGACTCACGCAAACGTACCCGATAATGCCAAATGTGATGGATATGATAGAGAGCAATATAGACTAGACTATTTTTCTAATGACATGTGTTTTTTGAGAAGGAAATATATCTTTAATTAAATATATCATTTTGCAATTTGTTTCAATTAAGAATTAGAGAAAAAAATAACAATAATATATATAAGTAAGTAATATATATATATTTTAAGTAATTCTCTTAAAATATATATATATTACTTTAAAGCAAAATATACAAAATTTAATACTTATACAGTTTATAATTGAGATCGCACTGTAGCTTTAGCGTCAAAGTGCATTTTTATTGCCGTAAATACATTATTGCTGTACAAGGGGGGCGCGACAAAAATTATAATTGAAAATTGGGTCGCCAGTATTGAAAGTTTGAGAAACACTGGTGTAACCTAAGACTCCTACGAGGAAGGAGTCGAATCGAACGTGCTGAGCAACAGAGAGAATAATAAACAACAGTCCACTGCAACTAAGTGAGACTCTTTCTTTGAGTAATTTTTTGAGTTAACTGAGTTATATTCTCTCAGAGTAACATCTCTTGATGGCTGGCTGAATAAAACCATTTTTAACAAAAAAGTTTAGTGTTGACTTGAAACATGTCATATATATATATATAATTATATCAAATTTAATTATATATGTAAGAAAAAACTTAAATCTGAAAAAAAACGACAGCTAATTCTTCAAATAGTACCTAAGGTTGAAAAGTACTTTAGGTCTCTCTCTCTCTCTCTCTCTCTCTGGTTAGTTTTAAGTATTTTTGTTATTTTTTAATTTCATTTCTACGTACTCTTTGACATTAGGCACAATTTCAAGCGTCGATAAACTTTATTAAATTCTAGATCTAGACATTTTAATTTCACTCTAACGCTATTAATTTAACATAAAAACCTGGTGTTACTTTTTTTTATTTCATCAGTATCATCAAAGAAAGGACAATAATAAATCATTGTTTGAAGTTTCACTACGTAAAAAAAAAAACACACAACACTGTTTCCTTTCTATTTAAAAAAATTATCATAGAATCTTTTTTTTACAAATATTTTTTTTTAATTTTCAATTAAATTTTATATAAACAACAAAATATCTGAATTAACATATTTTTTATGAATAAATGAATCAACAACATAAATAGTGAGATATATAAAATCACCAAAAATTTAAGTTTATCAAACAACTTATTTTTGAATTTATGTAATTCAGTCTAAAATCATACAATTGATTACAAAATAATTGTGTTATAAATTTTTATAAATATACACCTAATAATTAAAAGATAAATAATCGCTATACCTTTTTAAAAAGCAATCATACACAAGGTTTTTTAGAGAGAAATCACTATTTGGTAACTCTTCGTCGTGAAGACACAAAGTAAGTCCATCTCTGTAATAAGCCTTTCAGGATAAAATGAATTTATAATAGGAAAATCAGATACTAATATTGTTTCATTGTCAATATCAACTGGTGTTTTTCTTACAGATATTTATTTGGGATTTTTTTTATTCGCTTCAAATTACATATTTTTCTTAGTAGCATTAATTTATTTTTACGATATCATGAATTGTTCTGCATAGAAAAATTGTTCATTTATTACAGAAACTCGTTTTATAATCGAGTTTAATATAACTCGTTATAATTATCAATTTTCATAACTTTTAAAAACTCATATCACGCATTTTTACTAATTTTTTTTTCATCAAAATATTCTACTGTCCACCCAAAGAGGAACACCATGAAGGAAACCAGGCCACATTCCAACAAGCCTATGTGTGATACAAGTGGCACCTATACACTTGCAACATGCGTGAAAAATTATTTCACCTCATCAGTGTTAGTTATTTTTATTGCTTTTTTTTTTTAATTTTCTTTCAGAATTTGGTGATATTTAAGTGATACTTGATCCTATATAGATTTTATTAGAGGTTTTGAAATACAGTTCTTTGATAAATAGTGTTCGAAAAATAATGACCTCAAAATTCTCAGGCGATATAGAAAGAGAGAGAAAAAAGATTCTGTGTGACTTATAGATATCGTCCTTATAGATTGATCATAATTCAAAGTTTAATGATTTAAATAGCGTTCATGTTATATTAATTAAGAAGATCGGGTTACTTACACTAATTTAGGTATTTATAGTAAATTTTATTGTTGGGAATAAGTGTCATATATAAGAAATTTACAAAATTTATTGCCAAGCATATTAATTAATTTCGTATTTGTGCTCCATTTCCAATTATCAGATTTTTGTATCACTTTTATATTAAAACTATATTGAAAGAAAATTTTATTTACAAACAATATATTGGATTCAAATACCGATATGTCATCTTTTAATATACGCTTTGTAAACTGGTTTTATTTGTATATAAACAGTTAATATCTTATGATTTTTTTTGCCCTTTTATAATTTACATCTTTTTCATTTAGTTTTAAGAGCATTTTTAGTCCTTTTTGAAAGTTAAAGACCTTTTAACAATTTGTAAGGTTGTTGAAAACATAATTCTTCAGACAATATTAAACTTTATATTAAATATCCTTTCTCATACAATCATTAGAAAATTTTGTGAGAGAATATTTTTGTTACATCTCAATACTTGAAATAGTAGATGATTTCATTGTTTTTATAAATTTATAAAGCTGTTTATATTTAATATTACTTCTAGGTAATATTTTTGAACATCTGAACAATATCTTATTCGTAATTTGTCGCAATTCTGGCATAAAAGACTTGATCGAGATTCAAAATTATGACTTCCTTTGTCAATAGCCCTAGAGTAGCTTCAAAATGGGACGTTAATAACTATCCCCTCTATCACCTTTTTTTAAAGATTGGACCTGGAGGTAACAATAACAAAAAAGTTTTGAGGACTGTTATATTCCTTGCGAGGCCCAGTGGCCGAGTAGTAGCGTATCGCACTTCCACATCACTGTTCGGGGTTCTATCCTTGGGCTGGGCAAGGTCGACTCAGCCTTTCATCCCTTCAGTGGGTTGATAAATGTGTACCAAGCTTGCTTGGGGACTAAACACTGGGGGTTTCACTTCAGACTGACCACCTAATCGGGACATCTGCTCATACACCTCAGCGCCCAATAGTCACGTGTAGATGGGCGCAGTAGACCTTGACCCTCGTGGGCTGTTGCGCCCCTAAATTTAGTTTTTATTTCTTGTATTTCATCTCATAGACAGCTTTTCTATGATTTACAGAAGTAAACATTGCGCTCAGCAATCTAACTCAACATAAAAGATAATATATAATTGATTACTGAGGGTAGAAATTATCAGTAACCATTTTTTTTATTTGGAAATTAAAGAAGAAAACTAGTCCGAAGTTTGCTAAAGCGGTTTTATCGTTCATTGTATAGATTAGTTGTTTTATTGGTGATAAGATGCTAGAGCAATATCACTAAAAAGAGGAAACAATGATAGTTAAGGAAATATGTTTTGAGTTTCTATGAAGTGTCTCAAAAGTATTAAAAGTAATGGCATTGCTGGATCATTATTTATTTATACATCTCGTCCGTCCAATTTTGTTTCTGGGCCTTGCATGGCTTTTGTTTCGTTTTCGGAAGAATTTTCTAAAATTCCCTCCTGGACCGTGGGGTATACCATATTTTGGATATTATCCATTTCTTACCACCCAATGCCACATTGACTTTGCAAATTTAGCAAAAAAATATGGAAATATTTTCAGCTTCAGAACCGTAGGAGGAAAACTTTTCGTAATTCTCCACGGACCAAAACTCATAAAAGAAGTTCTTGTCAACAGATCTAAAGAGTTCATAGGAAGGCCTCTCGAAAGTAACCTCTTGGAATGGATTTCAGATGGACTGGGTAAGATTGCAACAAATCTTTTCTCTAAATTCTATTTTACCCGCTTGGTTTCTTCATAAAATTGCAACTTTTCTTATTTTGCAGTCTACAATTTTTTATCTATACAATCAGTAGATTTATAATTTTATGATTAAAAAGATTTCTTGTATGAAATACATGTCATTTACTTAAGTTTTTCTTTTTAAAAATATTATAACCTTAAATTTTTTTAAAATGTTTAATGTGTATTAAGTTAAATAAATCTGAATTAACCTGTTAATAAGAATTTTAGTCTCAGGAATTGTCACTTAATTCTAGCTTAAAGCTTTGATATTTTCCCCAATGGATTTTCTTACAATTTGAAAAACTACTTCGGCTGTGAGGGAAAAAATAACATAGAAAATGTCAAAAAGGAATTGGAACGTTAGAAATTTTTTGTAATTTATCCAAAAAATAAATAAATATTTCAGATATTTTTTTATTATTATTAAAAATTGTTCTCGTAAATAAGCATGCTTATCTGAAAAAAATACGTAACAGAAATTAGATAAATTAAATAACATTTTCTTCACATATTGTTCTCAACAAAAGTTATGAAATTAGAAGGAAGGAAGTAATTAAAATGCCTTGAATGCAATTTTGAAAATTCGAATTAGGTTTTCTTTATGCTTAGTTTTTTCCCCCTTAGCCGCTCTTTCAAATGTGTTTTGTATTTTCCATGATATTAAAACTTTGTAAAGTTTT
The DNA here is from genome assembly GCA_019973935.1 of Trichonephila clavipes. Classification (NCBI taxonomy): domain Eukaryota; kingdom Metazoa; phylum Arthropoda; class Arachnida; order Araneae; family Nephilidae; genus Trichonephila; species Trichonephila clavipes. The sequence continues at coordinate 70,530 of BMAU01008036.1, forward strand.
ATCTGTTATCAGAGTTTTGTTTTTAGACTCCGTTCATAAATGAATTAATTCTGCCTTGAAAAACTTTTTATCGATATGTTTCTAATCAGAATGAGAGTTCAAAGAGAGTATTGACTTGGTGAATCATTTTGGAGACTTTTATGCAGTGGCCTAGAATAGAAGGTTGGACTATTTTTAGACAAAAATATAAAATCAATTATCTACAAATATATTTTGATCATTATATAATAAAGATATTTGCATTTTCAGTATAATATACTTTATCAATATTCCTCATTTTGAACATTTTGTTTAATTATAATTCATGATATCTGGATTCAAACACTTCAGAGTTTAAAATAGTATTATTTATGTAATCGAACTTCTTGTACTTTTTAAAAATTTATTCTACTCACAAAGATAAATTAAAATTTTAAAATACTATAGACAGTTCTTACGTACTCGAAATATTTATTTTTCAAAGTATGATTCAGAATTCTCATCCTATAATTTAAGATGGTTAAAAATTATTAGTAACTATGACTGACTTTATCTTGATTTTGTCTCGATCTGATATTTTTTATTTTGGTTATTTTACATAAAAAATTTTACATGCTAAACATAAAATATTTTACATACTAAACTAGTAAGACTAAAAGAACAATCTTTTTACAAATCATTATTCTTTTTCTTTATGAAATGTGCTTAAGTTTTAAGACTAACAAACATCAAGAATTTCTTTAAAGAGGATTATTTAATTAAATTATTCCATAGATTCAATTCTCGAACTTCATCAACTCTTCTTCGTTCTGAAAAAATTCCACTACAAAGATAAAAAAAATTATATTCCATAATGATAAAATTGACGGAGCAATATTATTTTATAATACTGTGCCGAACGTGTTATTAACGCCCATTATTTATTGAATAATATTGTTCAATTTCTATATCTGATTTGAAATATTATCAAAATATTTAAAATATTCCGCAAAAACAAAGGACATTTCTCTTAAACAACAACTAAAGAATGCTATTTTGATTTATGGAAAGTCAAGTAAACTTACATTTGATTTGTAACTGCTGTTTAACCAAAAGCAACAAATCTATGCAATCACTAATTTTCTTTTGATTATTGTTTGATCAGCAAGGTGATCTTAAGCTAAAAAATTACATTAAGTTTTTTCGTAAAAATAATCAGGGACGTTCCGATAGTAAGTTTCGTTTTTTTCTTTCACAGGAAGGTTGTATTACAAACAGAAAAGTTGCATAGCATTACAAATACAATCTTTTAACTATTTTTTCCGTATAGTCGCCATTGATATATTTTTTCGAACTCATGAAATCAATTTCAAATACCCCTCCAGGTGGAAAGTTCTCAGGAAATTCTACACAACCTGTTATAGTTCTTCGTTGCTCCTGAAGTTACATTCCAATATTGCTTAATGTAACGCGGTAAGAAGGTCAAGATATGATGGATCAAGATCGGGGCTGCAGGCCGGATGATTCAATTGTCTCCCATCCCAAACTACAAATATGTTTCACGGTGTTTCTTACTATATGAGGTCTAGCATTGGCATTTAAAAAAATCCTTCTACTAAGCATCTTGACCTTGAATGCACGTGACTTCTAGCATCTAGCACATGACTTCTAACATCTAGCACGTGACTTCGGTTAATTTAGTGCGGCCATATCGTTTTGCATTCGAAAGATTTCTGACACATCCCAGTATTCCACTTACCTTTATTCTATAGCGCTCTGCATATTAGGATGGATTTGCGGAGAGAAAGAAGTTATTATTAATTAAAACCTATTTATGCGGAAAAGATGTTCTATGATATGGATATAAGGAGATACATAATTTTAAAAAATAATTTCAAAATTTAATATTGCTAAAAAGATACCAAAGGAAAAAGACTTAATTTGAGTAAGATGTGATTTTAGACTCAAAATAATCTTTTTTCTACAACATAAATAACCAAAATTATTGAAAAGTGAGTAGTACAATATATACTGTAACATTTTATAACCGTGCTCTATGTATATCTCTGCATTGTCGAATCAGTCCGTTTCAAGACTTTACGTCTTCTGCCTTATCGTGTACTATAATTTCGACGGTAGAATTTTTTTTAAAATTTAATATTAAAAAAGCTGTTGAATGTACCTCGCTTTTTTACATTAGCACTGTAGGTTCTAGTACTTCTCTTCACTTTTATTTTATTATACTATATATATCTGTGTGTGTGTGTTGTATGTGTCCCCTCCAGGGGCGCTTTTAGGATTAGGCACGCTAGTCATATGCCTAGGACGCAAAAGATTGGGGCACCGAAAATTGGAGGGCGGAAAAAGAGAAAAAATTAAAATCACAGTGAATTGCCCCCGCTATGGAGATAGTAAAGCGATAAGCGATGAAAAAGATGGTAATTAACAATTTGAAAACAGTTAAAAAATGTATACTCTATACCAGGAATGGCGAATCAATGGCACGTGACACAATATTTTGGGCACGCCACCAATCAAAAAGGTTTGCCTTTTAGTTCAAAATAACAAAGATCACGATGAAGTATCACGAACAAATGCGAGTGATTGGTCGTGTTGCGCGAGGCGGCGGGGAGCACATTTGTTTATTATTATCTTACAATCCTAACATAAGTTACTTGTCATATAATTTGCAACAACAGAAATCAAACTAATGTTACTTTAATTTGAATTGCATGTTTAACTAAAATATTTGCTACACAATACAGTACAAAATATATTTTTACGTAATAAATAAAGAGTTTTGAATTTTATTAACATTTAGTTTTATTATTTTCCCAATAATCATAAGTCAAAATTATTTGACGGCACGTCTATACCTCGTTAAATATTTCTACAGAGAAAATGGCACGCTGATTCGTAAAAGTTCGTCCTCCCTGCTCTATACTGTAATTGCAAAATATTTCATTAATTTACTATACAGTAGAGCATCGTTTATCCGAATCAATTGGGACCGGACACCGTTTGGATACGCGATTGTTCGGATAACCGAATGCGATCCATGCAGTATATGAAACCGGACACTATACGAATATTGAAAATCATCATATGCGGGAAACGTGCTTGAAGAAAAAGTAAAATATCGCAATTTTACCTTTTTTGTGGAAAATTATCACTTATTTTTCGCTGTACCATTGTGCACTTTCGTTTTATCGCTGCAAAGTCTCTGACTCTCTTGAGCTGCAGTAGTTGAGTAGGACAGCACTTTGATTGTTGTCCGTACCACTCCATAGCTGTCTCTAACGCAGAAAATGTGTCAGCATTTGATTGACCCTTGCTACTTTCGTTGTTGTTGTTGTCCTCGTCTTCATCCATTTCATCGTAGACAGGATCGAATTCTTCTTGCACAGAAGTCACAATCTCGTCATCATTTAGCATTTGAAATCCACAGTCTTCTGCATCGCTTGCCACCCAGGTTTCTACATCTTCTTCATCGCATTCTTGAAATCCTGGGATCAATTGGACAAAGTCGGTAATCTCCTCCATGTGATCGCCATTGAAGTCTTTTTCACCCTCTAAATCTAGCCACAACTTATACTATGCATTTTTCGGGCTCTGACTTTCGAGCGTGTCCCCGCACTGTTCCAAAACGTATTCATATACAGTACATGTACTTGAAAAAAAAAACTGAAAAAAACTGGTCCGGATATTTGACGCTCCGGATAATAAACATTCAGATATATGGCGTTCTACTGTATTAATTTTAAAAAAGGGTGGGTGGTTCGTGACACTGTCAGTTAAGAAATGAACAAGAGTGGTCAAACCATGCCACTGTAGGATGATTCGAACCGGGCACCTTCCGTTTCGAACGCCAGTACTTTATCGATGACGCTAAAACGATCGTCTTCGCGTGATGTCTAAGTACTGGTTTATTTAGATACCCCTACACTACTCTCCCATCAGTGAGGTGGATAGGCGAACGACTTTTTTCATTTGTTACAGAAAGCGTGTTTTTATTTATTTATTATTATTTATTTTTTCTTCTCTTTTAATTAATTATTATATTTTATTTATTTTAATTTTCTGGTGGTAGATGGCACCACGACAGTGCAGAAAAAGTTGCGTTTTCTTACTTCAGTCACGGGTCACCAATGTAGAATGATTCGAACTGGGCACCTTCCGTTCCGAACGCCAATACTTTATTGATCACGCTAAAACGATCGTCTTCGCGTGATGTCTAAGTACTGGTTTATTTAGATACCGCTACACCACTATCCTCTCTTTATAGACTTCCGGTTGCCAGTCTGTGACACCGAGGGGCCATAGGTGGTGGATAATGGAAAGACTCTCCAAAGAACAAAACTATAGGATGGGAAAACAGTAAGAATCAAGAACCATCCCGAACCAAAACTGGTGAGGTAAGAACTGAAGGAAGGGAATGCTCTGGAAATAGGGGGGCGGGCGTAACTATTTGAAGTACCTAGGGCGCTGGGGAGGTTAAAAATGGCTCTGGTCCTCTCATTGCGATAAATATTTAATAGAATTAAAATACCTGTGTGTGTTGAAAATTATTTTAACTTTTTACCATAAAAAAACAGAAATACATAAACTTCATTTCCATCGTGGTAGTACTTTATATAAAAATTATTATTTTCTTTAAATTTTTTTCTTTTCTTTTTTATAACTAAAAACATCTTTTCCACATAGGTAGGTTTTAAAATAACGGGGAGGGGATCGATCCCCCCTTTTGCATATGCGACATTATTCTTGCGCTCTTGCTCTTCCCATTTTCAATTCGGCAAGTGTTGCCTTTAATTAAGGCAAAAAAGTTTTCTCACAGTGTAATATAACTTTTATAAGTAAAAAATTATGAAACTTATTTTCTTAACATCTCTCGTAAATCACGACATTGCTAAAATTGCTTTAAACTGTTATTTTTTGCTTAGGTGTAACTCAAGAAGAGGGACCCTCGTGGAGCGAACATCGCAGATATTTTCTGCAAACAGTAAAAAACTTTGGATTTGGCAAGCTTGAAATAGAAGGGAAAATACATGAAGAAATTAGAATACTCAAATCGGATTTGGAAAAAACCGATGGACGACCAACAGATATCAACTTTCACGTTACTTATGCTGTTAACAGTATTATTACGCAAATCATGTTCGCGAGAAAGTTCGAAAAGTATGGGCGGATTTTTCCGAAGCTGGCTAAAGCCGCTCACGATTTAATAGCAGTCTTTGCGGACCAGAGATTCATGTTGGTTGGATTACCATTTAGGTTAGTAACTCTGCAATTGTCAGTTTAAACAAGTCATATAAAAAAGATTTCAAGTTAATTCCTACTTAGGTCAACAAAGAAACATGTTATTTTAGTTAATTAAATTTAATTAATGACTTAATATTTGAAAAAAAACTGTATTAACATCAAGTGTCATCCACTGCAAGTTTAAAAAAATGTATTTGAACTTCAGTGGATGAATGAAATGTATTTTATTAACGATCGAAAATTAGAACAAGATATATAAGTAAATACATATAGGGAGAGTGTGAACTAATAGTAGGAATTGAAAAATGCCATCGTGTGCTTCTCCTTCAGAGAGAGAGTATTTTATTTCATAAGTTCACTATTTAGATACGAGAAAGTAGCCACATGATAGCCAAATTGCCATGCGTTCTTGAACAGTCAAAGGTTCGAGTCTTGATGCCAATAAAGACCCATCGTATAAAAGGGCTCAGGCACCTTAAATTCTCGTCAATATAGACAAGAATATGTCCCATGTTAGAGTTTGCTTTAAAAAATACAAAACAAGTGCAAAATTAATTATAGCTATTTATATTTATGTTATTTATCACACTTGGTGTTTTATCACACAATCTAAACATAATTATAACTTTAAGTCTATAAAGGTGGGAAAATATATACTCTTAAAATTTACATTTGGTGTTTACTTTTCAAAATTCATCTTGCTATGATATTAAATTAAACTGCAAAAGTACCAGAGAGCAGGTTCAGGACATCTCAAACTGATAATTAGCTTGTATCACTACATCTATTTATCTGTCGGCTGTCCTAGTGCAGGGATTTCGAACCAGTGGCACGCGTGTCATCAATTGCACGTGACACAATATTTTGGGCACGCCAGCGATCCAAATGGTTTGCATTTTATTTCAAAATAACAAAGTTCACCATGAAGTATTACGAACGAACGCGAGTGATCGGGCGGCGGGGAGCACATTCGCTTGTTATTGTCTTGCCTTAATTAAGTCGTTGACTACAGTTGCTTATGATGCAAAATTTATCTACGCATAGCGTAGTCAATTTCGTTCGTTGAAACAGCTTTATTTTAAAGTTCATTTGTGTAATATTTACGATTTTTAACTGCTATTTAACATGGCTAGTTCAGCAAAAGAACAAAAAGCGCAGAATAGTATGTGTAGCGGAGAATTTAAATTTGGCGAATCTTGAAATATGGCGTTATTTGTAAAGGCGACAAAGTGGTGTGTGTTTTATGTTCTGGAACAGTGGTATGCAGAACATATTGTCCGTAAAACGGGATTTTGAAACTAACCACAAATCCTCTTGTCCAAAAAGTGATCCACTGCAAAAATAATTAATTGCTTAGAAGCCATTTGACCGCTGACTCCAATTCAGCATGCATTCTACTAAAAGTAGCATCTTACAGTACTAATAGAAGTTGTTTGTGTCATCCAATCTGTAACAACAGAAGTATTTTACTTTAATTTGAATAACATGTATAACTAAAACATTTACAACTATACAATGTACAGAAGGTATTTTTTCATAGTAAATAAAGAGTTTTGAGATGCGTGTGTGTTAGGTATTAAGTTTTATTATTTTCCCAATAATTACGAGTCAAAATTATTTGACGGCACGTCTGTACCCCACTAAGCACTTCTTTAGAGAAAAATGGCACGTTGATCCATAAAGCCCCTGTCCTAGTGCCACTCAAGAGAGATTGATACACATTAAATCCGTCGAGGATCAAGAATTTTTCTTTCGCGAGGTGTGGAGAATGGATTGCCAGCTCAGGTGCCATCTTCTTCATTTGACTATGGCTCAAAATTACGTGGTCCATTGACTATTGCTCTGTCGTTGCTTTGAAGTGTGACATGAATAAACAATCAATCAATCAAATATCTACCGCTTGTTGAAGTATAGGCTTTATAATAAAACAATTATAGCAAACGATTGTTTTCGTTAAGAAATATAGTTCTGTTTTTAAAAATGATATTATTCCATTTCACTATTTTACTAGTACTTGAGATTTGGTTGCAGAATTGTCTTATATATAACTTTAACTGTCGAATACATTTACTCAAATTTTGCGACAAACAAAGAGAAAGTCGTGACCTATGGTTTGCGCATCATCGGTATAAAGGGAGTAATGTATGTTAAATGTGTCGAGACTGAAAGTCCCGATGTTGGTGTGGTGTGTGTGTGGATATGGAGAGTTTGAGAGATTTGGTTTTAAGTTGGCACTGTGTAAAGCAGCACGAGGGCTATTGGCTACAAACCTCATCATCTTGAACTACGATCAAATGACGAAGACGACGCCTAATTTGGTATGCCCTTCTCCAGATTTCCACGCCAACCGGAGTGTCTTTGAGCCTCAACATATTTAATGCACATCAGCTCCTCCACATCAGTGTTCCGCAACCCTCGGTCCGTGGACCGGTCCATGGATCAAATACTACCGGTCCACCCAAGATAAATTATTTCTCTTTTATTTGCTGTGGTATATTTTTCTTAGATTTGGGCTACTTTTTATAAAAATCACTTAATATTAATTTTTTGGTGTAGCCGTATTTTATTTAGAAGTCGCGATTAAATTATTAAATCAAAACAGTCTAAAGTATAAACAATCAACATCCTCCCCCTCAGCGGGCTGCGGTAAAATTAACAAACGTTGACCAGTCCGCGGAGATAAAAAGTTTGCGGAACACTGCTCTACACGACAGGTCTTTAGTAGCCCCATGATTAGAACTTGGGACTCGACAACACAGGATACGAGTTCGCAACCGTGATAACTTGGTTAACGCGTCCGTAGATATGGAAGAGAGCGATATTGAAAGATTTATCATTTATACAGAAGTAGTATATATATAAAAAGGTTATTTATAAAGTTAATACATTTCTAATTGTAGACCTAGTGGTCATTTTATTATAACCACATGACAGTTATAGGTATCCGACTACGTTCGGAACCGTGATTTTGCAAAAGCGTATGTATATAAAATTGTTTTAAGAATAGTATTACAATAAAAAAAATATTAAAGTACAATATTTTGACAAAAAATTAACATAGAATGATCCATTTTCAAAATATTCTCCTTTTGTGAATAATGCTTCTATTATAATGATATATTGCCTGTATATAGCCCAGACCTCTGTACAGAGGCTCAACTAGAACTTTTGAAATATATAACTTAGAAGTGGGTTTATCCATGTTTTACGACAACAGAGGGGAGAAATTTTAAGAAAAAAACGCCGATAATTATTTCAGTGGGCAGTAACTCTGAAAATAATGTGAATTTTTCAAAAATCATAGTTGAGCCTCTGCAAAGAGGTCTGAGCTATATACAGGCAAAATATTATAATTGAAGAATTTTTGACATAAGGAGAACATTTTAAAAAAAGGTTATTCCAAGTTAATTTTTTGCCGAAATATTGTATTTAAGTGATTTTTTTTGTCAAAATGTCCTTAAAGTAATTTTATACATGTATTCTAATCTAAGTGACACTAAATATCATGAAGATTATCCATTTATCCGCTTTTTTAAAATCACGGTTCCGAACGTAGTCGGATGCAATGAGCCTTAATGCAAATGAAGAATTGCGTTATAGTATTGCCGTTAGAGGGCAAGTTTAGTATTAAAAAAAAAGACAGATGTGTGTGTGTTCGAATTCGCGGTATTCCTGTAAGTATCAAGATAAATTTGTAAACAAGCTTTTTTCAGTCACCAATATTAACAAATCGTAAAATAATAAACACTAGATCTCTGATCTTAGATTAACTAATACATACTCCTTACTTCTTATTTTAAAGATTATCTATTGAGTATCTACCTTGGGGAGCAGAAGTCCGTGAAGCCCGATCGGTTCTGAAGAATGTTGTACAAGAAATAATTGACGACCACATCCGTACCTTTGATCCAAATAATCTGCGTGATTACGTAGATACTTATTTACTCGAAATGAAAAATCTCAGAGACAGAGGAGAGTTAGAGAAAAGTTCTTTCACAAGTAAGAATTTTCAAGTTTTAAAAATTCGCCTGATATGGCAGAAAATGTAAATTTTCATATTTGCTTCATGAATTAGTAACGTTGATCGGGGTTCGAGGATTTTATGCTATCAGTCACAAAGAGCAAAACAATTCTTCAGGAGCGATGGAAATTTATTGTCGAAAAATTATCCTTGAAATACAGCTGCTATACACACAGAACAAATTTCAGAAAGCCTTCACGCCTTCTACGGCGTTCAGACACAACTATCAATGTCTAAAATACAAGTATGTAAAAGATTATTCACAAGCACTCGCTCGTCATACACTACAGCCAGTCGAAACATTGGCGCACACAAGGGGAGTCCGGACACCCCCATAGCCCTTGACTTTTTTTTCGATTGGTTGTAATCCTATGTATATATTACGCGTAAAATTTAATTATGTATTTGTTATTAATAATTATTTTTATTAATTAATGGTAACTTTTTATTCAATACTTAATTTTGTATTGTTTTTGTTCCCGAAAATCGACAAAATCAAAAGAATATGTTGGGTGGCGTATTGGAGCATGATACCAAAATGGTGGACTTTCAACCCTAAAACCCCCCTTGAAAAATTTTTGTGTGTGCTACTGAGTCGAAGTAATAACACCGCTGGTCGACTCTTCGCGGTCAAAAAAAGATTAACCCGGTTCGGCGAGCGACTGCTTATTTATAGTCATCACGGATTTTTCTCAAAAAATCTGCCTGCGTCATGATCGTGATATAAGTATATTTCTCCCGTAATCACCAGAAGAATCTGCATCAAGAGTGTCAAACTCAAAGGCTAGCTTGGGCCAAATAAACAAGGTTTAACTTAAAGTGGGCCGCAAAGAAAATCAATATTCATAGAAATGTAAGTTTATTTAGAATAATGCATTCTAATAAAGAACAAGATAAATTTAATACTTACGTCCTGACACGGGACTTCTCTGCTACTATCTTTCCTATTTCTGCAGAAATTTTGATAATTTATTATATATTTTTGTGTGCCCATATGCTAGCCAGGCCACAAAAAATGCTCGCTGTAGGCCGTGAGTTTAGCACCCTTGATCTACATGGTAGCAAACTCACCCAAAAGTGATGCCAACTTGGCTCTATCGCCAAGATTTCGCCAAGTTCCCATTGAATCGCCATTATAATGTAAAGAACGGCGTTGCTTGCAAATATTACAATTTTAACATAAAATAAATACAATATAGAGTAATATAAACGTATTACACATCCAGATATAAATTATTTACACTATTTTAAACATTCATTACACAAAATTCATAACAAGATTATGTATGCGCGCGCGAGTAACTAATTTATTGTTTTTATCATATCGTGATGAAATTAAAAAAAACATTGATTGTAGGTCTTGAAATAAAAACAATTTCGTAAATTTGATTTGATTCTTTCTATTTTGCTAAAGTAAAAGTAATTTTACGTTTAAAACTTTGGAAATTCTTATTGTTCCAGTGGATAGACTCCTTGGCATTTCCATGAACATGACGATGGAAGGAACAGATTCTGTAGGCGAATCTATTAGTAATCTATTGACAGAAGCTAGCAAGCATCTGGAGGAACAGAAAAAAGTTCAGAAGGAGCTAGATTCTGTAGTAGGAAAAGAGCGTTTACCATCTATGCTCGATCGGCCAAAATTGCCGTATTTAGAAGCATTTATACAAGAATTGTTCAGAACAGCACAAGCATTTTACAATACGACTCATTACAGTAATTTTGGTACATTAATTTTATTCCTCTATAAAATTAGTTGTTAAAAATCCTTGTTCAACATTCTAATGTGATTTTATACTTTATTATCAACTTATATTGATTCAAGGTTATTAGAAACTTATATTAATTCAATTTAGGTATTCAAAATCTTCATGTTTTTGGAAATTATTATGATGAAATAACAATGTTACCAGTATATTGTGTAAATTTAACGTTTGAATATTCTACCAAAAACACTATTTAGTAATAAAATATAAAACTTGAAGGAAACACATTTCTTCTAAAAGCTCTATTACTGCTTTATTATGCAGTAAATTCTTTTCGAAATTTAAAAGTAGGCTGAAACTAAGCTATAACACTTTTCATCATGTATTAATAAAATATGAGAGAAGTATTATGTGTATCATATACAATATCAGAATGAAGTAGAGAACTGAATATCCTGTTCAAAGGGAAATGTTTTACGAATAGTTTTTTTCTTCATTCTTAATTAGATATTCGTATTTTAAAATGAAATTCATTTCCATATGTTCAATGAATTAATTCATTAAAATAAATTTAAAAACGGATATTTTTTTAAGAAAATTGAACATATATTTGAGCTTATATGTATTTAAATTATAATTTGAGCTTTTATGTTAACATCAGGGGCGTAGCTACCGCCGTATCAATGATACAGGGCCCCAACACAGTCCCACTAACAGAGTTCTCATACGTGAAATGGGGCCCCGAAGGAGTTTTGATAAAGGGTCCACTCAGAACTAACTACGAAAGTGGTTAACAGGTACAAATTACATTGAAAATCATCAAATTTTAATCACAGAATTAGAGAGAAATGTAATCTGTGATAAAATTCTTCATCATTTTTAAGAGCCAAATCAAGTTATTAAGGAAATGTGATTATACTTTCCATGCTACATTTCAACTGTAACGTGTAGAACTAGTTTGTTTTTCAAAACACTTGAGAATCATCTTGAACAAATTTGGGGGGGAAATGCAACGACTAATATTTATTTAATTTACAGAAGAGACAACCATTCAAGGTTACCGAATTCCAAAAAGAAGCATCATTGTAGGAAATTTGTGGTCCATCAATAATGATCCCGAAACTTTTCCAAAACCTTCTAAATTTGACCCAAGCAGATTTTTAGGAGAAAATGGAGAAAAATTAGCGGTAGATGGGCCAGTTCCTTTCAGCATGGGTAAGAAAAATTTATTAAGCATTTATTTGTTAGATGAGATAAAAAAAAATTTAAAAAACTTTTTTTTTAATTCAGAAATTGCTTCTTTAATGCAGATAACTGTACAAAATATTTTATCTTCCTATGATATTCTTGTGGAAATTCAAAAGAATCTTAAAATTCTTAAAGACTTAAACATCCTAATATTTTTTTACTTTTGTTCGTGGCCATACTGGAATATTTGTAAATGAAAAGGCTGATTTCTTGGCAAAATCCGCAACCAAGCGGGGAATTGAAATTTCAGTCAATATTCCGAAATCGTTCTACAAGAAAAAAATTGAAGAAAATATTTCCACGCTTTGAAGCACTCAGTACATGCAAGCTGCTCATTTTTTTTTTGTTTTGTTTTTGTACATAGAAATTTTTTTTAACCATTTCTCAAAGACTTAACATGCCATCACTTATTTACAAATCATAAAATCACTGAAATCTTTACTTTTCATGGTAATTTCAAAATGTATCTCTATAGAATTAACCAGTGACCCCTTCCAAACTCTGTGACTGCAAAGGTGGTGAGGAGCGAAGTGTTGAACATCTTATCCTTTTTTTTGTTCAAAATTTAAGAAAGAAAGAAAATGTCCGCAAGAGTTAACTTCGCGCTCTTAAAATCAACTAGCGTCCTATTTTTCAACATGTTTCACAAATAAAGCTTCGTTCACTTTATTTTGTATCTCCACTGATTTGATTTTGCAATTTTTTGTAAATTATTCCTTTCTATGTTTTTGAAACTTCATTGTATTGTTTTTGTTACACATAACTGTTTTATTTTGTAATGTAATTTTTTTTTGTCTTTGTACCTTGTTTTTGTCGTTTCATTATTTAGTTACCTTAGTTCAGGGGCGTAGCTACCGTCGTATCAATGATACGGGGCCCCCAAGCTACAGGGGCCCAAACATGTTTAATTACAGTCCCTAAAACAGAGCTCCTATATCTAAAAAAGGGCCCCGAAGGAATTTTGATACAGGGCCCTCTCAAAGCTAGCTACGCTAGTGTCTTTGTTATTGAATTTTTATTTTATCTTATTTTGTTTGTTTTATTTCTATAAGCCCCGTGTGATACTTGTGGTGTACAAGAATTGTTTTATCTGTCTACACACAATGACAATTTCCATTTAAATTCATTTATTGTAATAATGACAATTCGCATTGACGTTGACGAATACAGCAGCCGATGTTCATTGCCTTGGGCATCATGGCCAGCGAAGTACAGCAGAGGCAGCGAGAAGTAATTCTTTTTCCCAAACCTCCATCGTGAAGCCGATTGTTTATTAACGTCACGCTATAAAGCAACACAAGGGGCATTGGTGACGGACCTCGTGGTTTTGAATCTTGTTCAAGTGACGAGGACGATTCATCTGAGCAGGCACCCCTCTTCCAAACTTCCACGCCACTGCAACGAGAGGACATATTTAAGGCTGTTTTTGCCATATGCACATGAACGTGAACCTAACGCGGAGCACATTTCCGGACAGAAAAAAAATGACTCGATTTTTATAAAAAATTTGTGATATTGTAACTCATATATTTGTTTATAATATAGTGTTTTTAAAATTTCAAAATATTTCATAAATAATTAGTTTTTCTTTTTAAAGTGTAAAGGGATAACTCATTTAACATTACGGTATAGGAGAGAAAAATGCGAAACACATTTTATAAAAGAGAAAATGTGTCAACTAGGATAAAAATGCGTAACATGATAAAATCAGGGATTCTCTACAGGATAGTGAAGCCAGAATATAATATTAATGTTCGAGTACTTTTTTTCTGAAAAAATGTTCCGAATTTGGTCCTATTCTCTAACATTAGCCGAAGACAGCCTTAAAATACACCAATCTTTCTGGAAGACAGCTTCCATCGTGAGAAATAAAGGAAGCTGATGTACATTAAATAAATGACCTCAAAATCCTCATGTTGTATGGTGTGTGTTTGCGCAAGCGCAACAGCGCTGCCTGGACTGCGCATGCCCAGTAATTCTGATGTAACTGTAAAAAGAGTTGTGAGTAAAAAATAAACACCAACCGAAGCGGACGACGAAAGGAAGGAAAGGAACCGGTTCGCCGGTCTCTCCCTTCCCTAGCCGCCCAGCATTTCTGATTTATTGCCACCGACCCCCCTCTTCGGAGGACGAGTCGAAAGGTGCTCCTGTTATATTTTTCGCACACACACGACAGCCAAACGCAAACATCTACTTCCAGTACTTACCACACTTTGCATTTATTTCTTATTATTTAAAATTTATGGCAATCACTGTTTCTTTATATATTTTAATACTTAAATTTAAAAAAGGGCAAATAACCAATTTTGAAAGTAGCAAACCAATTTCCATGATAGGAGATAAAGATCTCGAAATGAGATCAGGCGCTCCAGCCCCATCGATTCAACACCTCCACTCGTTGCACGTTTTGTTGGAGTACTTAGTCCTTCCGGACTCTAACCTCCTGTCATGAAGTGTAGATGACTGAAACAAATTACAATGCCCTTTTTAAAAAGATACTATAATTTATAATTAATTTGTACTAATAAAAATACATTAAAATGCAAAGGAATTTTACACAGGGAGTAAGAAATATTTGAATAAAGTAGTCTGGAAAATAAACGACGCCCAGAGTGGGCGGAGTTTCAATAGCCAATGGGGAGAGACTGCAATTCAACGAAGTTGAATTGCAGCGTGAGAGGAAATTAGAGATAAGTAGAGAAACTTTTAGGATTGGGGATAAGAGAATTTGTGATTAATTAATTAAATAATTAAAATATAGTCTACACAGTATTGGGAGTGGGGCAGATTACTCTTAATAGACATTGTAGTTTTTCTGTTGGATCAGTGCATTTAGACACCAGTCCACTAAAAACTTGTCTCCCACCCTGATCACAAACTAACTTTTTGGTCGTTGGGATGGCTTACGGAGTACTTAGTTCCGTCGGACTCTAACCTCCTATCCTGGAATTTTAGATGACTGAACTAGATTTACCAATGCCCTTTTTAGAAAAGTATTTAGATAAAAATTAAAATTTAAGTTAATAAGAATTGGAAAATATAAAAATATAATGCGTAAAACATTTAAATGGAAAGTTATGATTAAATAAAAAAGCTCTTTTAAGAGCTAGAAATCATATTTCGAAGCGTCCATTAAGTGGGCGGAGTTACGGTGGCCAATCGGGTTGCAGCAAGAACCAAGATCAGAAAGTGCGGGAAAAAACATCGGGAGGTGGGAATAAGAGCTGTGGGGTAAAAGGGAGCGATATAATTGGCCGTGCCAGGAGTTCAGGTAATGGGGTAAACTAACTTTTTCCAACCGACTCCACCCCCTTCTCAGTAGCTGCCTCCCCATTGGTCGAGCGTAAAGTTATACAAAGATCTTAAATCCGACCGCTGTTGCGGCCACCTCACCGAAGCGGACGGCAAAAGGAAGGAAAGAACCGGTTCGCCGGTCTCTCCCTTCCCTAGCTGCCCAGCGCACCTGATTTATTGCCGCCGGCCCCCTCTTCGGAGGGCGAGTCGACAGGCGCACCTGTGATATCTTTCTCACACACACGACAGCCAAACGCAAACACCTGCTTCCAGTCCCCTTACACACCTTTGCATTATTTTTTAATTAAATTTTTGGCAATCACTTTAAACTTTTATATTTGTATACTTTAAATTTTAAAAAAGGGCAATTTACCATTTGAAAGTAACAACCATATTCAATGATAGGAGATAAAGATCTCGGAATGAGATCAGGCGCTCCAGCCCCATCGATTCAACACTTCCACTAAAAACTGTGTTCTGAGTGAGTGCTGAGTATTCGACGGAGTGAGCAATAACATTGGTCCGGTAGAATCCGGAGAAAAACCGCGTGTAGTGATGAGTTAAAATTGTGCCGGAAATTGTGTCTGAATACTGAGGGAAGAAACTGAGTTTCCGAAGTATTGTCTGTCTTGAGAGTCCAGCGCAATTCATCAGTCGAAGTAAGAGCGATTTCCTTGCTTCTTATTTGATATCAAATTAATGTTATGTGTTAAAATGTCGACAATTAAAAGTCTTAAAAAGGACGAGCTTTTGCTGGTCGCCGAGGAGCTGGGATTAGACATACCCCAGAATCCAAAAATTATAGTATTAAAAAATTTAATTGAGAGTAGTAAAATCTTTGAAACTGATAAGGAGTTTCTGCAAAGTGTAATTGATGGCGTTTTGGCGGAAAAGGCCGCTAAAATTGAACAAGAAAAATTTAAATTAGAGTCTGAAAAGGTCAAGATTGAATTTGAAAAAATTAAATTAGAACAGTTAAAGAAAGAGCTTGAGTTAACTAAAGCTAAATGTAAATTGTCCCCTGCGCAAGAGAAAAGTGAACATTTCGAATCTGTCCCATCTGATATTGAAAACTTAATTAAAAGTATCAAAACTCTAACAATACCTGTCCCTTCTAATACAGAAGCCTATAATTTATTTTTTCAATCGCTAGAAAAAGCTTTTAAAACAAAAAATGTGGAGGATAAATTTAAAGCAGAGATTTTATTGAATATGTTGGGAGAAAAGGTGGGAAATTTAATGATTTATGTTAAACAAGAGGAACTGGGTGATTACGAAAAATCAAGCAGTTAGTGCTAAAACAATTTCAACCAACACCTCGAGTATTGCTTAACCAGTTTCGAAGGTCCCAAAAACTACCAAATGAGAACTATGTTCAGTTTGCTTCTAGAATTGAAGCAATGTTTGATTATTATTGTAAATTAAGAAACGTTAATGAGTTTAATGAATTATGCCAGTTAATTGTTGCCGATCAGATAATTCATTCTCTTGATCAAGAACTGACCAGTTATATTAATTTAAAAATGTGCGAAAATTGGTACACACCAGATAAGCTGGGTCGTGAATTAGATTTGTTTATGTCATCTAAAGTTTCAAGTAGAAATGAAATAAATACGGGTTTCCGACAAAATAAATTCTTTAAGAGTGGCGTCGACAGAAAGGGGTTAAAAGGTGTAACTAGTGTTTTTTTGTCCGATGTCAATGAAACAAAATGTTCATATTGCTGTGAAAATCATGCTATTCCTTTTTGTACAAAATTTAAACAACTTTCCGTTCATGATAGAGTAGAGATAGTTAAAAAACAGCGACTATGTTTTCTGTGTTTAAGAGTAGGTTGTATGGCATCGAAGTGCAAAGCGAAACCTTGTAAATTATGCGCTAAGAGGCACCATGTCTCGTTACATTTCCCCAAACAAAATACGGATTTTCAAACAAGCCATAACAAGTCGAATGCTTTCCATCCATCAACCCAGTCAAGGTTAAATGCGGAAGCACGAGAGAGAGAATTTAACCCTGCTTTTCCCTCTAGAGAGGTTTCGGAGAAAGATAGTAATGCGGTGTTTGCAATTAATCAAAAAAAGGGAACCACTAGTGTGTTTTTGAGTTCCGTGAAGTGTTTTGTAAAAGATTCATACGACGAGAAATGGCAAATAAGAGGTCTGCTTGACGTCGGTTCTATGACAAATCTAATTACGAAAAAATTCGTAGAAAAATTAGGATTAAGAAAAGAAAAAGTAAATATTCTGGTCACGTGTTTAAATGACTCCTCTGTATGTGTTAAAAATTGCGTAACTACGGAAATCTCGAATTCCGATGGTAGTTATAAAAAGAGAATAAAAATGTTAGTTGTAGATAAAATTACTGATTTAACTCCAGTTAAAAATCTAAATGTGAAAGGATTAATTCCTGAAAATATAAATTTAGCAGATGATTCCTTTTATGTGCCAGGTCCCATTGATTGTTTATTGGGTGCAGAAATTTTTTATGAATTATTGCGTAGTGGGCAATTTCGTTCTGAAAATTCTAATCTTATTTTCCAAAAACTGTGTTTGGGTTCGTGGCTTCAGGGAGCAATAGTTTTGCAGATACTGAAGCACGGGTTCATTGTGGATTAATTAAAGGAGATTTAAATCAAACTTTAAAAATGTTTTGGGAATTGGAAAACGTTGACGTAGAGAAACCTAAAAATGAAGAAGCAATTTTTTTTGTGAGGATCACTTCCTAAAAACGCATTCTAGAGATGAGGAGGGTCGGTATGTGGTTAAAATGCCCCTTAAAAACGAACCAAATTGTTTAGGTGAGTCGAGGGACATCGCTCTAAAACGATTGAATGCGCTGTGGACTCGATTAATCAGAGATCCTCAATATCTTAAGTTGTATAGAGACTTTATACATGAGTATGACCAACTTGGTCACATGAAAGAAGTTGTCGCAGAGCATGACAACTCTGAGGTTGTTACCCTATTATATGCCACACCATGGCGTCCTTAGACCAGAAAAGAGCACAACGAAGCTGAGGGTAGTTTTTAATGCTACCAATCCTACAAGTAATGGGTTATCGTGTTGAATTCCATACAATACAATGGAGGACTGGTTCAAAATGACCTGTTTACAATTATGATTAAATTTAGAGAGCATCCTTTTGCCTTTACGGCAGATGTGAAGATGATGTACCGAATGATACTCATCCATGAGAGCCAACAGCCGTTGCTTAGAATTTTGTGGAAAGAAAGTCCAGAGGATCCAGTGAAAACCTTTGAGATGAAAACAGTCACATATGGCACGGTGAGTGCACCCTTTTTAGCAACGAGAACTTTACTGCAGTTATCGAGAGATGAAGAGAAGAACTTTCCTTTGGCTGCACCTGTTCTAAGAGAAAACTTTTATATGGACGACGTTCTTTGCGGCGCTGCGTCTTTAATGGAAGCCAAGACCTTGAAAAACCAACTTTCCGGCATTTTGAAAAAGGGAGGAATGGAATTGCACAAGTGGGGTAGTAGTCATCCGGAACTGGCTTCAAACATCCTCGGAGACTATGAGTTCGAGAATCCAATTGAAACCAAGACGTTAGTAGTGTCCTGGAAATCACAAGAGGATTGTTTTATTTTCAAAATTGCAGTGGAGTTAAAAGACTCCTACACCAAGAGATGTGTCCTTTCGACAATAGCTAGACTGTTTGATCCATTAGGACTATTAGGTCCAGTAGTCGCAAGAGCCAAGATCTTCATGCAGAGTCTTTGGAGTGTTAAAATCGACTGGATCGACGAGTTGCCTTCTGAGAGAGCCAAAGAGTGGCATCGTTTCCTAGAGGACTTCAACAGTGTAAGAAGTATCTGCATTGGTAGATGTATTGTGCATCCTCAAGCGACAAGGGTAGAACTTCACGGTTTTGCTGATGCTTCAGAGAAATGTTACGGAGCAGTGATATATTGCCGTTCTCAATCGCCAGATGGTGCAACAACAGTGAAGCTTGTAACAAGTAAAAGCAGAGTAGCACCTGTGAAGAGTGTCACCATGCCGCGACTCGAGCTGTGTGTGCCGCCGTTCTTCTTGCAAAACTGATGAAAAGAGTTGAGACTGCCTTACAAATGAAAACACCCCCCGTGTACCTGTGGAGTGACTCGGCTATTGTCTTAGCGTGGATCCAGAAGGAGCCTATATAACTTGCTTAAAACCTTCGTGGCAAATAGAGTTGCCACAATCCAACACTTGACTAACGCAGAGCAATGGCATCATGTTTCTTCGGAACAGAACCCAGCTGACCTCGTTTCAAGAGGTCTCGACCCGTCCAGTCTTCTCAACAACTCTTTGTGGTGGAATGGACCTAAGTTTTTAACGACGAAAGATTTTCCGGAAAAGAGAATACCCTTTCATCAGTGACTGGTAATGATGAATTTAGCTGTGAATTTAAAAGTAACGCAAAGCACACTGTGTTAATTTAAATCTAACAAACTCAACACATTTATGACTGACCTGTTAAATATAAGTAATAAGTACACTAAAATAATTAGAATGTTAAGATTTATTTTAAGTTTTATTCATAGCAAATTGCCGAGGAGAAAAAAGGAGAGGACCTTTAGATGTCCAGGAAATCAACCAAGCGGAGGTCACCTTAATCAGGATTGTGCAACTACAGGAGTTCAAAAAAGATATAATGAGTTTGAAAGAAAATAATAGAGTGTCTGCAGAAAGTCTTATAAAAAGCTTAAATCCCTTTTTAGATAAAGATGGTGTGTTGAGAGTTGGTGGTAGACTTTGTAATAGTGATTTGAACTTTGAATGCAAATTTCCTGTAATATTACCTTTTAACCATAAATTAACGAATTTAATTGTAGAATATTTTCACTTAAAATACTTCTATCTAGGTCCACAGGCCTTACTATATCAAGTAAGACAGAGATTTTGGCCTCTTAGAGGACGTAATGTATGTAGGAAAATAGTACATGATTGTCTTGTATGTTTTAAAGTGAAACCTATAACTTGTGAACAAATAATGGGCAATTTGCCTAAAGAAAGAGTTAGGGAAAATTTTCCCTTTGATTGCAGTGGGATTGACTTTATTGGACCGTTTTGGATCAAAAGCAACAAACAGCGTAAAAGCAGTTTGTATAAGATATATGTTTCAATTTTTGTGTGTTTTGTCACTAAAGCTGTACATTTTGAATTAGTGTCGGATTTAACAACTTAGACATTTATTGCCTCATTAAAGAGATTTATTGCTAGAAGAGGAAGACCCTCTCTAATATTTTCTGATAATGGTAAAACATTTATAGGAGCTAATGCAGAACTCAAGAGATTGTACAAGTTAGTGATAAATCCTGATACTGAATTGGCTGGTTTCTTAGTAGATGAAAATATAAATTGGAAATTTCTCCCTCCCAGAGCACCAAATTTTGGCGGCTTATGGGAAGCTGGCGTAAAGTCGTTCAAATTCCATTTTAAACGTGAGGCAGGCAATTCTAGGTTTACTTATGAAGAGTTTCTAACCATTATGACTCAAATTGAGGGAATTTTGAATTCCCGTCCTCTCACCCCTTTGTCAACGGATATAGACGATTTGTCGGTTTTGACACCGGCACACTTTTTATAATTGGAAGACCAATTACTTCCATTAATGAACCAAACATTATACATATAGAAACAAATAGATTAAACATATATCAGAGATTAACAAAAATTGTGCAGTCTATATGGAAAAGGTGGAGTAATAATTACTTAAGTAATCTTCAACAGAGATCTAAATGGAAATTTGAAAAGGATAACGCTAGAGTGGGTGATTTAGTCCTTATTAAAGAGGATAACTTAGCAGTCAATAAATGGCTAATGGGCAGATTGATCGAGGTATTTCCTGGAAAGGATAATAGAATTAGGGTTGTAACAATCAAGACTCAACATGGTGTAGTAAAAAGACCTATTTCTAAAATTTGTATCTTGCCCATGAGAGAATGAATTTTTTTTTCTTTTTGTATTACAAGATTTTACTTATTTTTAAGTTATTGTAATTAATCTTTTAGTATTGTGTGTATTTTAGTGAATTCTTTCTGATTTATAATTATTTTAATAATGTTACATTTTAATATAACAATATTGTAAAAAGCCATGAAACTTATTGAATGTTGTAACATTGCAATGCCGGGCGGAATGTTTGCGCAAGCGCAACAGCGCTGCCTGGACTGCGCATGCCCAGTAATTCTGATGTAACTGTAAAAGAGTTGTGAGTAAAAAATAAACACCAGTCCACTAAAAACTGTGTTCTGGGTGAGTGCTGAGTATT
>BMAU01008038.1:0-49354 GCA_019973935.1 Trichonephila clavipes
TGAGTAAAAGTAAACAATGTTTAACATTAGAGAGTATTTAAAGTGGAAGTTTAAAAAATGGAAAATCAATGACCAGTCATTCTGCAACTTAAATAAAAACGATACACTAAGAAAAACACAAACACTGTAAAATAATATTTTCGATTTCAGATCCGTGATAGAAAAAGTATCACTTACAAATTCTTCGTTTATGAATCCCGGATGAGCTGGACCTTAAGTTCGGTAAAATTCTAGCATAAATTGTCAAAGTCAAAGACTAACTACTATCTAATAAGAGCATGGACACAAAAAAGAATGCACTCGCAGTACCACTCAGGTTGAACTACAAAAAAGTAACTAGTTCGTTGGGTTGTTCGCGACACACACTACTAGCTAATATACAACTCTACACTCAAGAAATAAATCACAAAAAAGCGATTGACGTCTCGCATTTTTCTTAGCAAGAAGTCGGTTATTAATTAATTCAATTCAATTTTTCTTTGCTTCTGGCAGGCATGTCATGAGTTCAAGTACCATACTTATCGTGTTAAAAAGAAACAAATAGGGAGAGCATGGTTCAAAATTACGTGGTCCGTCGCCAAAACAACAGTGCGACGATACTCATTTTTATTAATTTTAATTTAGAAAATAACCTTTCCGCCATTGCAAAAGTAACTGAAGAGTCAAAAACAATAAACTGCAATACATACATCTGGTAAACTTGGCGCATCAAATTTATTTTGAATCATCAAAAAATTACTTAAATCTTTTATCGAATTTAGCTTAATTAAATCTTCACTAAAAACTGCTTTTAGAGACATAATTTGATTTGAAATTCACTAGATAGATCGAGGCTATATACTTTTTGAAGATTACTGGCTTCATTATATAAGAGATCATTTGTAGTGTTTACACATATTTTTGGGAGAAAAGAAAACTGAATGATTTGTAAATGCCATTCATACTCCCAAAGCGATTTTTTAATTCAGTTGTAATAACATCAACATTGGCTTCAAAAAGCATCCACCTCAAACAATCATTTCTCTGTCTTGCAGTTTTTCATCAGCATTGAAATCATCGAAGAACTAACTTTCTATGTCTCTTTTTTTCAAACTCCGGGGTGATACCCCATTTTTTTAGCCAAACCAATAGCTTCTTCATTCATATTAGCAAAATTGTTACGAAGATTCTCGATAGACGTTAAGCTAGAATTTAACATGGTCTTTGCGTTTTAAAAATCTATTTTTGGTGACTATAATGCTTTTTAGTTAAATTTTATGCTTTGAAAAATTTGACATTGGAAAATTAGCAAAAAAACAAATTGAAACTTTTTCCAAATGTTTTTAATCGTTAAAGCTTCCTTGTTTCGCGTCTTGCTTAGTACTGGTTAGTAAAATATTTGAAAGTACTTTTAAAATCGAAATGTAATTGTAGCGAATTGATATTACAGAGTCAAATCGAGATGACCACCTTGTCGTGCATAATGATTTAATAGTCTGCTGAGAATGTTCTCGTTATTCTGCACAATTTTCGAATCACTCCACCTTTTAATTCTGAGCCCAAAAAAATGTGTAAATTTTTTTTTTTTTTTTTTTTTTTGACAAAAGTCATAAAATTCTCTTACATGAGGCACGTTATTACATGCATCGTTTAGAACAAGATTGAGGTTGTGTGTTGAACAGTGAACGCAATTTGTTCTTGGTTGTTTGTCCTTAATTCATTTCTGTAATCCCCCATACGCTCCACTCATGTTGGCTGCCCCATCATATCCTTGTCCTCGACACTTCGCCAAATTAATGTCCAGTGTATTTAGAAAATTTAACACATCACTTTTTCCAAACTTTTGCAGTCTGATTTGCCGCCTCAATAAAGCCTAAAAACGTTTCGTTAATTCTGATATTATCTGGCTGATTATTATCATTAACATCAGTTGTTACATACCTTATTATAATACTTAATTTGTCTTTTTTGAAATATCCTGTGTTGTGTCCAAAATAATAGAGAAAAAAGAACACTTCCTTATATTTTTAACAATATTTTCTTTTATTCTAGAGCCTATAATAGCAATAAGTTCATTTTGAATTTTTGGGCTAAGATATTTTTGAATTCTTTTTTCTGACAAATGAGCATTGAGAAGAGGGTCATATTTAGCCAAGAGGTCTATTATATTCAAAAAATTTCCCATTGAGTCGAATCTCGAGTTTTTCGATGTCCCCGAAAAGGAAGATTGCACATCGCTAGAGTCATTGTAACACGTCTATGATTATTCGTAAGATTCGGCTAACCTTATTAACTTCTTTAAAAATTGCATTTCAATAATGAATCCACCGTTTTATTTTGTTTCCAGATGTCATATGTGTGACCTGCTTGGATATGAATTATAGAATTTTCATGCTCTTTTTTTTTTTTTTATATTCCTTGCCAGTCATTCACACCTTTTACACAAGGCTTCTTTAAAAATACATATTTGTTCTAATATCAGCGAAAAGCCAACATACCTGACAGTAAGCAACATGAAATCGTGTTGAATAGCACAGCTATTTCCTTTCGATCTTTTGTCCTGCCTTGGATATGAAACTAAAATAAGATGATGAAAAGCTCCTTCCCTTGGCATCTTTTTGGAAATTACCTTCTGGTTGGTATGGGCCCAATTTTAAAATTTGTTCCCTTAAATCTGCATCTATGGGCGTACCTACCTAATGCGCAAAATTATTTCTAATCAGTTCTGTTTCTTCGTTTTCATTTTCCGACTCCTTTTCTTTAGTCCAAAAATGTGTTTTTTTTCTTGTGGATTAGTTTTCACTTCCAGGATTTGTTCATCAAGTTCCCTGGCATTACTACTACTAGCACTTGCACAAGATGATGAACTTGTGGATATTAAAAAGTTATCTAATTTTGCATATTTGCTATTAATATTATACTCCTTTTCCTTTCAGATTTTACGTTTTTGAGAACCACTCAAAGTTTTTTTAACTCTACTCATTTTAGGGCCGTGTTTCTTCTTGTCTTATTAACAAAATAACAGTATAAGAACCAGAATAATTAAGTCCGCTAACAAAAAAAAAACAGTTCTAATATTACAAGAAAGAAGTGAGATCAAAATGTTTCAACAGCTAAGGAACACTCCCTATATTGAAGTGCTTTGAATATAAAATATATATGTTCTAAAAACAATTTTGTGAAACATTTCTCATTATGCTTTATTTGATTGAATACTCATAAATCTACGGAAATTTCTGTGGGTATATGGGTTTCTAAATCATAAATCTAGACCATATAATCATTTATAATGCGCACATGCATTTTCAAGTATCTTAATATTATTTTTCATGAAAAGGCATAACAGATGTACGTTATTTACGAGTTCGCTAAATGAAAATGAAATACATGTGGGGAAGGGAAGCCAAATACTCCAATAAGTTACTTTGCTTAAAAGTATGTTTTTTCTCTCCCTACCGCTAACAAGGGGGCTGCGGTAGCCCAGTGGTTAAGGTATCCAACCATGGCAGGCATGTCATGAGTTCGATCCCAGTACCACCAAAGACCCGCCGTGTAGGGGCAGCGATGCACGTTAAATCTGTCGAGAGCTGAAACGTCCTCCCGTTGGTGTGGTTGGTTTAGGAGAGGGGGTGCCAGCTCAGGTGTCGTCCACGTCACTTGACCAAATTACGTGGTCCGTCGCCAAAAGCCCTCGTGTAGCTGAACAGTGCGACGTTAATATTAACTAACTAACTAACTAACCGCTAACATGAAGTATACTAAAAAAAAAAAAAAGTGATGAATTTTTTTTTATCCTTCTAGCATTTTATCCAATTTTCCGTCTGACTTTTTTTTTTCTGTTAGTAATTTAGGTTTGAAAGAAAACCCACTAAAGAAATGTATCTCTTTCGTCGTCGGGGATTACAGCAAATTAAAATGTTTTTTTATTTGGTTATTGGATCTAAGATATCTAATAAGCGATCAAAGTTTTGATTTTGAATGATGTTAGATCGCCAATTTGAAAATCGCTTAAAAATTGGATTAAAAATGTAAAACTAATTTTGTGAAATTCTACGTTAATGGCGTCAGTCTAGCTTTGAGCCCCCGCAGTGCAGGGGTTGCGGGGGTGTACGTTACGCCACTGGTGAATAGTGTGTGTAATTAATTTTACAGTTGAATGTTTTTAATTAATTAGCTCTAACGGATTAAATTTCCCAAAGTTGAGTATTTTTTTTTATGTATATCCCTTAATTTTCAATGTAGTGATTCAAAAGAAATATTGCATGGAAAAAAACAGCAGCAAATCATAATGCGGTAGATAAAGGGATAAACTGTTCATTTTATAAAAGCTTTTATATTGATTTTGGCACCAAGGGGAGTTTTATGTGCATACGAGTACGTACGATAGAAAAATATTTTTAAATATTCTTAAGAAAAGAATTCATTGATATAAAATCATCAGCACTTATCAATTTGCTGTATTTGAGGGAAATGATATTTTTTAATCATACTTTTACCTAAATAAATCGATTGTCTGTTTGAGTATATATATGAAGTTGTAGTAGTTTGATGAGGTGGGAGCCCTTAGTTCTTCCGAACCTTCATCTCTATTCAAGAGATTTTGATGACATTAAAACGCTTTCAAAAATTGCCCTTTTAAAACATATTTATAATTAAAAAAATAACTCAAGTTAAAAGAGAAATAACTTTGACATGAATAAATTTACAAATAGAAATAAAATGAAAAGAATTGATGAGAAAAAATCTTGACTTAGTTAATGTAAAAAAAAAAGTTAAAATGAGTTAGTAATCAAGTGGAACTTTTGAATCTTCGCGTCGTTCGCATTTCTCCCACCCTCAACTGAAATCGCTGACCGCGCTACGCTTCGGTTACCGGGCTAGCTAGCGGTTGGCACAGAATTTCTTTCACCCGCACACATCTCACAAACAAATATACTTTAAAATAAAGATTTTTCACTCGCTTCTTCACGCCACTTTAATTATCTAATGCATCTTAAACATTTTCATCATTTTTTCCATAACCAAGTTAAACTTAATTTTAAATTATCTTTAAATGCAGTAAAGGGCTAAGGTAAAGCCGAACCAATGAAATTCCCCATTTCTTCCACGATAGGGGTTAGAGCTTCCCTGCGGGAAGCAGGTACTCCACGAACTATTCAACTTATATCGAGTGGATATTTTCTGTGGATGGCTGAACAGAAGACAGCAATTTTTGCATTTAATTTTAGATGAGAAGCTGGATCAATCATTCAATAGTAAATAGAGAATAATTTAAGAATTAAAAGAAATATATATATATAATATACAGTGGACCACAAAAGTGTTCGTACACTTGCAATTTTCAATAAAATTTAATGTTTTCGACTAATAAAAATTAATGTATTATAATTGTAATTTTTGATATCTGCAAATTGTTCTTAGTGGAATGAGATATAATTAATTTTTTATGGGATAATTTTTACTATAATTTCCATCTCAATTGGCTGTTTTTTTATGAGGAAGAATATCGTTGAATGAAGTTATTTCATCTAAGAGGTGTATGCTCTCTCTCTGTCTATATCTTTCACAATACTCCCTCTTGTATCTCTAACATAATATCTAAATTCATGCAGGCTTTCATCATTAGAAACGTGAAACTCATACAGAAAGCAGAATATTGAGTAGCACTCAGATAATAAGATATATCTTTTATTTACCAAAGATACCTCGTGATCAAAAATTGCGAAATAGAAAGCAGTCTTCACTTTCTTTAAGAGATTTGAAACTGGTTCATCCATGACCTTGTAATCCAATAAACGGACCTTTTTCCTGAGCTTCGAGATGGAAAATTCGAGATCAATACCTAAATCTCTAGCAAGAGTTGCTGCTGAATCGGCAAATATTTTAAAATTACGATGAGATTTTTAGGGAAACTAAATATTTCTTAAGATTATCTAAGCCTTCGATGCGTTCCGCATGTTTAGCTTAGGATATATTTTGAAGCATTTTACTCAATGTATCAATTCTTGAAAATAAATCATGCCATCTTAAAATTCAACACAAAAATTTAAATGTTTCAAAACTTTTTATTACTGCTTCAGCACCTGTTTTCGTTTTCTATCTCTTCAATTTAGGCGTTTAATGCGGTAATAATGTTTTATAGGTCTAATAACATTCATACGACTTTCCCACTTTGTTTCACTTAACGGTTTTAAAGTTAGATTTTTCTTGCGATTTTTTAGTAAATTTCATCGACATGGAGACGCAGAAAAATAAAGTATATTTATCTTGTGTCATATAAAAAAAACTAGAAATGTCACCACACTGGATCTGGCAGCGTCATTAATGATGAGTTTTAATGTATGAGAGCTGCTCACGGTACGTATAATGCTCTAGGATTTGATATCGAGAATCCATTCCTGAAGCCTTATATTTTTCCTCCCCATGTTCGATTCATTGTCGTGATGGCTTTATATTTTCTGACAAATATTGAAAAGGATTATAGCTGGGAGTATTAAGGTGTCCGACTACGTTCGGAACCGTGATTATGGAAAAATGCATAAATGGATAATATTTATGATATTTAGTGTCACTTAGATTAGAAAATGTATATAAAATTGTTTGAAGAATATTATTACAATAAAAAATTATTAAGTACAATATTTTGACAAAAAATGAACGTAGAATGACCCATTTCCAAAATATTCTCCTTTTGTGAAAAGTGCTTCTATTATAATATTTTGCTTGTATATAGCTCAGACCTCAGTACAGAAGCTCAACTAAAATTTTTGAAATGTATAATTTAGAAGTGTAAATCCATGTTTCATGACAACAGAGGGGAGAAATTTTAACAAAAAAAGGCCGATAATTATTTCAATTGGTTGTACCTCTGAAAGTAATATGGATTTTTCAAAAATCATTGTTGAGCCTCTCTTCAAAGGTCTGAGCTATATACAGGCAAAATATTATTATGATAGAAGCATTTTTTACAAAAGGAGAACATTTTGAAAAAAGGTTATTCTAAGTTAATTCTTTGCCAAAATATTGTATTTAAATAAACTTTTTTTGTCAAAATGTCCTTAAAACAATTTTATACGTGTATTCTAATCTAAGTGACATTAAATATCATGAAAACTATCCATTTATGTGCTTTTTTTAAAATCACGGTTCCGAACGTATTCGGATACCTTAAGAGTACGCTTGTGCGATATTTAGATTGAAAATCATTCAAATACAACAGTACATATTATGCAAAAATATTTTTTGTCACTCCTCTCTGACCTTTCATAGTTTGATAAAAGTCACTTTATTTTTTATGTACAAGGAAAGGCAAAAATGAAGCCACAAATATAGTTTTCAATAATTTTTTTATTAGAAAATAATTTTATTGCAAAATATCGTTAAATCTGGAAAGCAAACTTTTAAACCTAAACACGAAAGAGTGTATCTGAAATATGTTGAACTAATAATAATAATAAATAGCTTTATTTCCTTCATATCTATAGCCTATTTCTAATTGCGGTGGAAAAATTTAAAATTATTTTTAAAAAGTATTTAACCTTGTTGTATGAATAAATATTTCTGAAATTTTTACTGTAACGAATAAAAATAAAAGAATCACTTAAACGTAAACTAGAACTGACAATAATGGACAATTTTGTTAATTTATAAATCAATGTTTCAGGCTAAATGTTTGGCAACAATTCAATACGGCTTTATCAGTTCAGTCTTAAGCTTGATACATGCAGATGTTATGAAGAAACATCAGGTAGATAAATTCTGCTAAAATGGAGAAAATAGTAAACACGGTGACGTAGTAAGGGGCTAAGTCAGGCATGTCAAACTCAGATGATGATATTACGGGTCACATGGTCTGTCTTATATTAAGTTGAGGGCTGCATGCTTTCACAATATTAAAAAAATTAATAAAATACGATTTGTTAAATGATTATATTATATATTTATTAGACTCAATGTCAAGTTTCTATTTTTTAATAAAAAGCAAAAATAAAAGTTAAATAAGAAATTATTTAAGAATTTAAGGTTACCATGATGTTAAAGTGCTTCAAATTTTGCAATTTTAAAAAATTTTGTTCTTAAAAAAATAAACGACACCTCGCTGATTCTGCTTGTTATATTATTCTTTTTTTATATTTCTACAAAAAGAAGCTGGAAAATTGGATCTTAAAATGATAAGCAAAATACAACTCCCCATTTTTAAAGAAGCGTGATTTTGAAAACTGTATACTCTCTACACTTTGTTTTTAAAAATAATTTTAAACAGTTTTGCATGACAATTTAAAAACAAGATTTTTACAATTTTAACAAGTCATATCAGCTACATATTTTTATCTAATTAATTAATCTAAATAAAGCTATGTTATCATGCAAGGATAGTGCTCAAAGGGAAATATAAAAGTATTAAAAAATTATGTATAAAACCTTAGTGTTTTATATGGAAAATATTGGGAATCATTGATGACATGTGTTAGTGAAGCTTACACATAGCAGTATAAAAATAATCTAAAAAACAAGAATTTAAAACTGAAAAAATACAAAAGGGATACAATAAAGCACATTAACCCCATTGACTACAATAATTACTTATTAAAAACATTTTTTTTTAAATCTTCATGAAAAATATCTTTATTTTTTGATTTTCTTAAAATGATTTTTTTTAGGATTCAGGTACATTTCCTAAAAATCTAATTAACCTATATCACTGATACATCTTTCATATTACAAAATTTACTTCTTTCCAATGCAATGAATACATTTTTTAAAAATAAACATTTAAATTTTTTTAGATATTGCACAATATCTGCATAAAAGTTAAAGAATATTTAAATAATAAAATTAAATTTTTTTTAAAAAAATTATAAGTTTCTTTACATTTATTACATAGAATAATATGTAGACAAACACCGCAAAAGCTTAAACATTTTATTATATTAAGCTTTATACAAAATGTACTTAAAGGTAAGTACATGACACAAAAATATAATAGTTATTAATTGTGCTCATACATAATTATTTTATATTTATAAATGTAATTTTTGCATAAACAGGTACATAAGTATACGTAGAAGTATGCACTGTTAAAGTATTTTACCTCCATTAATTTTAATTTAAATAAGTGAGAGAACTATTTAATTGGCTTTAAATAAGTTTATTTTTACCTTCCGAGGACGTCCTGGTCCCAATATTACTTTTTAAAAGGTATTTGACACCGTTAATATTTTTCACAACACAAATCATCAAAGTTTGATTTGAATATGCTAATCTGATGCATTCTTTAAAATCGAGAGAAGGGAAATTGTTATTGGGGTTAATCTTGATCTTTCTGAATTTTTGTTGTTTTTCATTGAAGAAAATAATTGCTCGCATAAATAAGTCCTTCCGAACGCGTAACAAACAATAGCATTTTAGGAAATCGATCTGTAGATAAATACGCATACAAATCTGGAATTCCAACTTCCATTCATTTTTGCTTCAGCAAAGAAATACATTGGATTTCAACAAACTCCCTTTGTAAATTTTCATCAACAAGTTCAATGTCTATAGATGAAAGTGAAGTAAAAAGACGAAATTGTTATTAACAGCCTTTAAAATATCAGAAGATCTTCGAAAGAATTATATTTCTAACAATTTAGTTTGTTGGGCATATTCTGCAAATTTTAATTTAGGGGATATAATTGATAGATATTGGCAGCTTTCAAAATGAGACAGGTTTTCTTTTCCTATTTGTTTCCGCCCCCAAACTTTTTTTTTTGTTTGAAAGCGTTAATGTTATCAAATAGCGTTGTAACAAAGATTGTTTCCTCAAAGCTTAAGGTTAAGTTGACTTAAATGACTTGTAATATCAACTGTTAAATTTGTGTGTGAAATATAATAATTCTGTAAAATTTAGAATATATTAATGCATAAAATTTTCCAAAAAATTAGGGTAAATTTTAATAGTGAACAAGGTCATATCCCAAAACTTATACAAGAATGTACTTCAGTGCGAAGTAATATTAATTTATATCTTCTAAATAAATATACTAATCACTTAAAATTTTATGCTTCATATACCTATATAACTTAAAAATGAAGATGTATTAATAGCCTAATATGTAGGTATTTTAATGCATACAAAAATGCAATAAATAATCAGCAAAAAAGTTTATCACTTTCATAACATTTCAGTTACGTTTAAAAGTACTTTTTTAAACAATAGAAGCATTTATATTTCTTTATATTTAATGAATCAAAATAAATATTAAAATTCCTTTGCTTCTTTGAAAAACCTGACGGATGCTAAACATAACCTGCACACTTTAATACGTAATTTTTATTAAATCATATGCAAGAGTGCAAACTTGTAAGAATAAGTAAAAACGGAAAAGTTGACATCGATCATATTAACTCAGAATACTGAATACAATGAAAAATATATCATAAGCGCATTCAAAAGAATTAATACATCTAAATATCAAAATTTAAAAAAATCACTTTATGATTAAGAGAGTTTTGATGTGTTTTGAGGAGAAAACGATAGTCAATCTCTCACCGCAAGAATAATTTTTCAATCATTTTTCTTCGATAAAAGAAAATTCAAAATTCTTTTTATGATTTTACTTTGAAGAACTTTTGAGAAAGGATTCAAATCGGCCATAACAAAGTTGTTCGCGAGATGATTCATCAGTTCAAAATCCGAACACACACAACACAAAATGTAAAGATGAAATTCGGTTCTCATCGCATTATTGTCAACTTGAGAAAGAACAGCTCAATTTTCATTGTTGCCAATTAGGAATGTACAAACATGCGCAAAAAGAGTTCACTTCCCTCTGTAAAACGTTTATTTTGGCTTTACTGGTTTGGATTGTCCCGTCGAAGCTGTTGTAAATATAATGTGCGTGGAAGAAAAGATAAAATGTAGAACACGAACTTTATTAAATCCAAATGGAATCTAACTCTTTTACTCTGCTCGCGCAAGTTACTATTACATAAAAACCAAACGATATATTTTAAAATCAATTGGATATTGAATAATAATGTTTGGAGACGATAAATCAAATTCTAAAATTTTTTGTAAAATCATAATTTATTATGTAATTTGACTAAATTAAACGTTACTATTATATTCAGAATGTTATTTTGTGTCCTGGGATCCAAAGGAACTAATTCTTGCAAATATTTCGTTATATATTTTAAGTCATTTTGGAGTTGTAATTTAAAAATACTTTCAGTGTTGTGATGCATGAGTTAATTATACTTAATTGATTTGATTTAATATTAACGTCGCACTGTTCAGCTACACGAGGGCTTTTGGCGACGGACCACGTAATTTTGAACCATGGTCAAAAATGACGTGGACGACACCTGAGCTGGCACCCCCTCTCCTAACTACCACACCACACCAACGGGAGGACGTTTCATCGACAGATTTAACGTGCATCGCTGCCCTACACGGCGGGTCTTTAGTGGTACTGGGATCGAACTCGTGACCAGGCAAGCCACGATCCGATGCCTATACCACTCGGCTACCGCGGCCACTTAATTATACTTAAAGTAACTCTTAAATGTTCTATAGATTTAATGCCCCACGGTAAAGTTAACTACAGGACTTCTTTTTAAGATACTGAATTGAAATTTTCCGAAAATGTTTTATTTAGTTTTATCTGTATTCTAGACTATTATCTAATCTCTGTGTATATATTTATGTATTTTATTGCACTTTTTGTGAGAAAATAACATTAGTTTTTTGTAAAAAAATTGAGTTATTGAATGAAAAATAACGTATTTCAAAAACTTTCAGAAGTATTACAAATCTTATAGCTCTAAGCTCAAATAATGATGTTATTTATGTATTGTATAAATATTGTTCGAATATATTAATTAGAATTTTCAAAAGGTTTACCGTAACTGCAGCTTTTCACTAAAATTTCACTCAGAATTCCGAATATATCCAAAATTATTTTTAATTTTGTTGAAATTGTACTTGAATTCCTAGTTTTATGCTCCATTTCAAATAAAAAAAGTGTTTATTTAGTTGAAAATTTATATATTTAAAAAAAAGTACTCCGAAGGTAGTCGGTTAAATGTACAATTTTTTCTTCTTTTTATTAACTTGTGAAATAAATACATAATTTTTCTAATTTACTCTAAGACTTCTAAGAGACCCATTATTTTATAAGATTAAATTTGACAAATTACACAAATTCTTTTTTTTTTTTGTGCATGTTATTGCTATTTTAAAGAGAGAATTTTACAATAACTTCTTTATTAAGATCTTTTGCCCCGACAATTTTAAAGAATATCCAGTGCAATCTAATAATTAATTATGTGTATAATTAATTATAATATACATAAAAATTGTATAACTTAAAAATATTGTATAACCTTCTGTATGCTATTAATATAAAGTTAATCAAAATGCATATTTCAAAAAATTATAGAAACTGAGTTATAATAAATTAACGACAGTTTGAATTCGAAGAAATTTTAAAAAATATTTAAGAAACTAAGATATTTTAAACCAAAAAATACAAATATTTTAGTTTATATAAAACTGTACATTTTTAACTCAATACATAAAACAATATTGAATCGTTTAATTTTGACAATGAATTGGATTAGTTTTTGCTATTTTTAAAAGAAAACTAAGATATACAGTGGTGCAAACAATTGAGGATACAACTTACTTTTACTTGATAAATCCAACTTTCGATCGAAATAACACATTAACTAGAAGTGCAAACGTGTTTTTATTTTCACACGTAACAAAAGGGTTAATTTACAGTAAAAATAACGAAAATCAACAAAAAAATATCTAAAATTAAAAATTTCACAAGTATTTGAAACAAACATAGGCAGATCTTTACCTCAAAAAATTGAGGATACACCAATGAAATTTGTGTGACATATCACATACAAAGACAGTGTCAATATCTGGTTGCATGTCCTTTGGCTTTTATAATGTCCTCCAAACGTCTTGGTACCTATTCGACCAATTTTTTGGTGGTATCTGGAGATATTTTATCCCATTCTTCTTGTAACACTTGCTTTAAATGGGCTTTGTTCCTAATTTGGTGTTTTGGGACCGCTGTTTCGAGTGTGGTCCACAAATTTTCTATGACAGTGATGTCAGGGGACTGAGGTGGTGTGTGCAATTGCTGTTTACAATGAAAAAGACCACATTTTGACATTACGTGTCGTATGTTTGGGGTCATTGTCTTGCTGGAAAATAAAATTTCCATCTAAACCCAATTTTTTTGCAGTTTCTTTAAGATTGTTGTTGAGTATATCTATATAAAGCTTATGATCCATTATGGCATCGATAAAAATTAAATTTCCAACCCCATTTGAAGCCATACAACCCCAAACCATGACGGAGCCACCACCATGCTTAACTGTAGGATGTAAATTTTTTGGATCCAAAGCGGTGTTCGGCTTTCTCCAAACGGTGCGACGGCCATCACTTCCAAAAATGTTGAATTTACTTTCGTCACTAAATATAACTTTCTTCCAAAAGTTATCTGTCTTCAATTGATGAGCTTTTGCAAACTCCAAACACTTTTTCTGATTTTGTAAGCTTATGAAAGGTTTCTTTCTAGCTACTCGACTGCTATATCCAGCATGTCTAATCACATTTCTCACAGTTTCAGCACTTACACTTCTGCCCATTATTCGAGGTTTCTGCAGCTAGTTTGACTGCACTTAGTTTAGGATCAATCTTGATATCTTTCAAAACTTTCCTTTTGGCTACATTACTCAGAATACTTTTCCTTCCTCTCTCTCTCTCTCTCTCTCTCTCTTCCACTTTTATTTTCAATTAAACCATCGCTTTTAAATCTTCCAATGATTTCCTGGACACACGAGTGACTTCTACCGACAATTTTAGCTATTTCACGATAAGATTTTCCTTTCTTAAATAAACTTAATATAAATTTTCTTACATCAATACTGGTCTCTCTCTGAGGACCCATTTTCCATTTAAAATTGCGACTTTAAATTCACATAACCAACTTCAAAAGACAAAAGTAGCAGCCGAAAAAGTTTAAGATAAAATTGGCCAAACTTAGGCTATTATAGTAGCAAGCAGAAAAAAATCTAGTGGTAGTTAAACAAACATTTCTCATTGGTGTATCCTCAATTTTTTGAGGTAAAGATCTGCCTATGTTTATTTCAAATACTTGTGAAATTTTTAATTTTAGATATTTTTTTGTTGATTTTCGTTATTTTTACTGTAAATTAACCCTTTTGTTACGTGTGAAAATAAAAACACGTTTACACTTCTAGTTAATGTGTTGTTTCGATTGAAAGTTGGATTTATCAAGTAAAAGTAAGTTGTATCCTCAATTGTTTGTCCCACTGTATATATACAGTGAAAACTCCAACAGAAATTTATCGAGTTGCAAAAAGAAAGAGAGGGGGTCTCGACTTTCTCTAACGTAGACATACTTTTGAAAATATTTGTAACCATCAAATGCATCAGGTAAGAGATCTTTTTCAGTTTTATAGCTCGTTAAAAATTATGTAGTATGGAGAAGACAAACTTAACACAACAAGGCCATATTATATATAGATCAAGATGTTTTTGGACCAAATAGATACTGCAAAAATAATCAGATGAATTTGAAAAAGAGAAATCAAGACGTGTGTGTGTGTAAAGTTATACAGCAAAATTGTAAGCTTTTAAGTAAGGTTTTTAATTATTTTAAAATAAGGTTAACACTTTTTCAGCCCTTAATTATTTTATTAACTATACATTTTATTTTGAGAATTTAAGGTCAGTTAATCTTTTCACTATTTCAGTTCTTCGACTTTTTAGCCTATGGGCCTCAAACATTTTACCACCAGGGGCCTCCATCTAGCTTAATCTGCTTTCGGTCTCAAGGCGGTTTTAAGCTCTTGCTCTGTAAGGGGTAGGGGAGGCTCCAGGGCTGGACTCCTGCGCGGGGTGGTAAATTTTAAGAGCAGCATTTGGATCGAATTTGAAAATATATAGATATTATTTTTGGTATTTCATTAAGCATATCTTATTTCCTTATTTTGTTCTCTGTATGTTTAATATCAGTTTTCTTTTCTGTTGAAAGTTGACGCTTTCAAGGTTTGAGTATATGTTAAGTCATGAAATTGATGTTAACATATCTTTCACAAGTACCTTTCTCTCCATCTAGGTGTGGGATCACAATGGACATTCTTTGCACCCATACGATGCCCGGTGTCAGCTATCCATAAGAGGACAGAGGTAATAAGGATTTTTGGTAGATAGGGAGCCACAGGAGATATTTTGTTTTAGTTTTATGTGTAGTTACTATAAGTTAAAATAAAGCACTTGTGATCCTCACCATCAGTAGACTATTTCGAAAAAAATGGCTTGCTGAAAAGGGCGATTCCTTTCTTCAATTTTACTTCGTTTAAATAAAAACAAGTAATTGTTATGTCCTTCGAACTGTTTTATATTTTTATGACTTAAAATTACACACACACACACACACATATATATATATATATATATATATATATATATATATATATATATATATATATATATATATATATATATATATATATATATATATATTAGAGAGAGGGGCGGCAAATCTGCTAGAGCCGGCTCTGACTGGCAAAATAAACTAATTCTTCACTTCTCATGGTTTCTTATTTTTACTTTTTTAAAATTTTGTAAGTATCGGATTTTTTTGATAAACCATTTTACAATATTTTTTTTTTTTTTCAAAAATGTATTGAGAATTTGGGATGCGGCTTAGAAACGATATCGGTTTAGATTCGTATAAATCCGGTATTTTTAAATTTATTCCCGTGGATGAGTTATTGTATAGCTCTGAAACATTCATGATAATTTTTATAAAACATAATTAGAATTAATTGCTGAAATTGTTAAAAAAAAGTTATATTTGAAGAGGTTATAAATTTGTTTTTTAGTGAGTGCATTTTATATTTGAAGCAAATATAACTAATGCATATTGAGTCTCATAAAGCTATACCACTTTTTCTGTTTATTATTGCTTATAATTTAAAAACAAACAAACAAAGAATGAATTTAAATAGAGAAAAATATTTACCATAAAATAAATTTCTATTTTTGAATAATTTCGAAACAAAATTATTTATTTATTTTACTCTATATATAATTAAATGTGACGTCAAGGTATTGAAAGTATTAATTGGTTACAAATATAGAAATTATCATTGACCCAAAGTATGACTGGAATGAATTTCTAGTATTTTTTTAAATACGAGTTTTTGAAGTTATACTTCTTTTTGCGCATTAGGGAAAAAGGATGAAGGTAAATTTTTACGACGCGTGCACACATCATTGCCTAATATTTTAGCATGCCACTTTTTTGGTGCTATTGGACTGATATATAGGGGATCGTAATAACTATTGTTATAAACCATATCTGTTGGGACGCATCCAGCCGGTGCATTTCCCCCTCTACAGCTTTTTGGCCAATATCTCAACACCCGAGCCTCACAGTCCATTCGGACCTGGCTCATTCAATTTCTCTATCTGCTCCTCCAGTTATTATTATTTAATGCTCATAGGGCTACTTTTTCTATAGTTTTTAATTGTTTTAAACTTTTTAAAACTTTTTAAATTTGTTTAAATTCACAATATCTTGGCTCCTGTTCGAGTCTCGGACGTGAGATTTGAACCAACTGTTCCACTCGTCGAGACCCATCCAGTCATCTACTTCATTCCCATTGTGTAGGCATAGGGAGGGCTTAAGCACTAAAATATCATGCTCCCATGTTAATCCTATGGGGACTGGAAAAATTTCACCCCCCCCTAAGGAATTGAGCTTAGGACTTGATTTTTGGAGGTCCGCCATATTTTCGTATTAGCGCGAGCTTTGCGTGGAATTGGCACCCTCCGGTGCTTCACCTAGAGGGCTTCCCCAGTAATAACTCGAATCCCATGCCACCTTGGTTGACCGCACCGACTGCTGGATTCAATTGCTCTCCCCATGAGCATCCTAGATATATTTCTTTAAGGATCATAGCCCCAATTCTTCACCAGTATATATATTTAACATTTTAAAATTATTTAAAATTTTAATTTTTTTAAAATCCCGATAGTTCCGAGGATTTTTGAGCTTCGTTAATGAAACTCGGAACATAAGCTCTACTCGTTGAGCTCTTTCATCTGTTATAATTCGTGTGTAGATAGTGGGCCTAGGGGGCGTTATCACTAAAATTAGAATATCCATGTTATTCCTATGGGGTTCAACCTTTTGATGACGTCACGATATTACAGAGATAGAAGGATGAAACTTTGGGATCACCTACTACTCTGTGTCTCGTTGGGATGTACGTGACCATTTACGTCACAGTTGTGCCCCCCGGGGGAGTTAGTTTCGTTTTCCTTTCCCGAGCTAGCGCCGCCCTATTTGCAACTACAGACTCCGGACCGGTTCGAATGGAACTCCTCTTGTGTTTCCTCACAACCAGGCCGAGTTTCGAGTTGCTGGGTGCCCTGCTTCTATTTTATTTAATTGTTTTAAATGTTTTAATTATTTTAAAATGACCATAACACTTCAGATGGATGTCTTAATTTCCTCAGGAACGATTCTTCCCGCCGAGGCATTCAATATGAGATCTCAGGAGTCACATTCGGGTCTCCTCCTCGGGTCACCAGATACAGTCTGCCCAACCACCCCACCCTCTCCCCCATGTTATTGGTCCTATTGTCCCTGTGCGGGGGTGTTTAAATTTATTTAAATATCGTGATTATCTTGGGTTTGGCTGGTCCTATTGACTTAAGGTTATCAATACCTTAAGGTTCACCTTATTGACTTAAGGTGACTGCTCGTGACCGCTTTTCGTCCTTGGCCCAGCTTGCCCTGCTCAAGATTTTTAGAAAGATTTTAAGCTTGTTACGCCAAAAAAGTTTAACTTCTTACGTGCGTACATAAGTACACACACACTTTTTTTTTCTGTAAAAAGAAATAATTCTAGATAAAACTTAAATTATTTTTCAAATCCCGTGGTTAAAAAAATCCTTTGCTGCTCTGGCGGTGGATAGATGGCATCACGTCTGATCCGTGAAGGTTGCGTTGTTTCAAAGTTAAACCGTGGTCACCCATGAAGGCTAGAACCTGGAACCAGGGGCGTAGTTACCGCCGTATCACTGATACGGGGCCACCAAGCTTCAGGGGCTCGAACTTGTGTAAGCAAAATATCCTAAACTATTAAGGAGGTTTAAAAAAAGGGCCCCGAGAAATCTTGATACCAAGCCCACTCAGGACTAGCTACGCCAGTGCATTTTCAGTAGTATTCCATCACTTCCAAACATTGTTTCTCATAGCAATCCGAGAAAGCCTTCGTGTAGCTGAATAGTGCGACTTAATATTCACTCGCTCACTCACAGCAATCTGAGAAAGTTTTGGCCGTGGCATTTTCTCAACAGGAAAAAAATTAATGTAAAAGCTTCTAAGCCTTATATATTATTTTTTTAAAACAAATATCGGCTTTGAAATCAATCATAACTAAATAATTATGAGCGCTCAAAAACACAAAACCTTATCAAGCAGAAATAATTTGGTTATGAAAATTGAAGTTAATAACCATTTCACACTGAAAGAGTACTTCATTGTACTCGAAAATATTTTTAATTACTTCAATTTATAAGAGTGGAAAAAGGCTTTAAAATGAAACCAAAACCTAAGCTCAGAAAACTACAAATATTTGAAAAACTAATTTGTTATCAGATCTGAAATTCGTGTGGTGTCAAGTTGCTTCCCAATGATATGAGCCTCAAGAAAATTCAAATTAAAAAAAATCGGTGTTTTTGAAATTGATTGGGCACTGTGTAGTCTCTTAAAGGAAATAAAATAAAATGAACGGTATTGCATCTGAATTTTCTTTTCCGAGGGTAAAACAATTGATTGTGTGTGTGTGTGTGTGATTGTCAAAAAATTCTTCTTGAGGTATTCAACTACCCTAAAATCATGATTTTTTTAAAAAATTCACGATTTTTTTTATGACTCTATTTTACAGGCCATCTTATTAGCTTTATAAAAATACCAAGTGGTGAATTTTCCTTTTACTGGAACAAAAACTATAAGTGTTTTAGTAAAAGCAGATGCCATATCTTTACATAACATGTCAAAATTTAAAATGCGTTTTATCTGAAGTGTTTTTTTTTTGAAAAGTTCAAACAAGGACAGTGATTGCTCAAAAAGTTTTTAAAATAATTTGCTGAAATTTTGTGTGTATGTTCTGTATAACAGTAGAAGTGTTTTAAATTTACCAATCACTGCTTTATTACAAAATGTACAGTTCTTTATGTAAATATGTAATCACTGTTTTCTTAAAAAATTTCATATAACAGCTAAGATAAAGTGCTCAAGTTTTTGTAAAAATTAGAATATCTTTTATCCTGAAGGTCCTTTAAAAAAGGAATATCAAGGTAATACATCAAAATTGAAAATTTGTTCATTTACTATTTGTACAGAGCGGGCCTCATTTATGTAATTTTTACCCATTTTAGTGGTAATAACTTATTCTTCTCTTCTTAATTTTAGCCTTTTTTCTTAAAATGTACTAAATAAATCTAAAAACCCCCCAAAAATCTCCATATCTCCATTTAAAAAAAAACCTGTCGCAAGTAGTCGGATGCATTAATGCAGTGGCGTATACAAGAGTGGGGTCCTTAGGGTCCGCCCCTCCAAAGCCCTTGATTTTTTTTGATTGATTATAATGTTATGTATAAAGTACGTAAAATTTAATGAAGTATTTGTTATTTGCTAATTATTCACTCAATAATTATTATTTTACTGTTTTTGTTCCCCCAAATCGACAAAATCAAAAGAATATGCTGGGCGGCGTATTGGAGCATGATACGAGAATAGTAGACTTTAAGATCTTGGACTCCCCCTCCTTCCGATGAAAAATTCCTATGTGCGCTACTGCCTTAATGTCATTTTGATTGCAGTGAACTATGCAAGTATAAAAAACAGTGTAGATGAAAAAAAATAAAATTTATTCTGTGTGCATTTTACCCTTAATCTCTTTTTAATGGAATACAATTACGCTAAGGAGAGTGGGTGTATGGTTTTGGGATCACCGATCAAATTTTGTAAAATGATAGGTTCACAGTTTCCCTGTTCAAGAAGATATATAGTTAAAGGGGCCGGATCCGGGAGCGTAACAATTTGGAATGCTTAGGGCGCAGGGGAGGTTAAAAACAACCTTGATGCGTGTTTTTCAGTGGGATTTCCTGGTAGCACTGGTTATTGATATTTAATTTTTTTTTCAGTAGCCTTACCTCCAGTTTCCCGGATGTTATGATAGCATGTCTACTACTTTATACCCTTCCTGTCACAACTGCAACACAACTGAAAGTTTTCCTAAGATAAAAATAATTAAAAAAAAACATCTTAGAACTTTCATAGGCCAAGACTGGTTTTCGGACTTAACAATACTGTCAATGGAAACATGTGAACTCAAAAAAGTAAATCATTTAATATGGATTTTATTATAAATGTGTGTTTACCGAAAAAAAATCGAGAAAAGCACCTATTTAAGCAACTAAGTTCATTTTTAAGTAATGAAGTTTTTTTTAATACATTATTGTGTCTATGTATACTTATTTTGACACTTCAATATTAGTTTTATCAATCCAATCCTTTTTATTTAAAGAATTTTTTATACGGGGCCCACTCAGGGCTAGCTATGCCAGTGTCTGGGACCTTCTGATCCGTAAACCGAGTAATTTAACTACTATACTAAGAGGACCACCGTCGTAGGGAGGTTGTTACTGGCTTCTATAGATCCCATCGCCACACGTATTTAATTTTTTGTATCTTTTGGAGATATCATAACTCATCTGGAGTCCTTTTTGATCATTTGAGCGATTTTAATTAGGTAATTTTTCGTGGAATATAAACTTAGGCCGATATCATTCATAGTATCTTGTTGTCCTTATTAAACTCTCATAATATAAATTATACTCAATATATTCATTTATTACATCAACTATAACTTCAAAAAAAATTAAATCTTAACTGCGTGTTTTAAAACTTGTCCTAAATATATAAGGTAAACTTAATACCAATGCATTTAATCTCTTTTTGATTTTGAGTTCATGTAATAAAAAACCTATATCACACACACACACAGTAATGAGATAACCCTAAAATTATCCAATAATTCTTTGACCAATGATAACAATAGATCAATAATATGTTGAGTTCGAATTAAGTATCTTGAAATTATTACAAATTCGGACTTTTAACCAGTTTTTGTAATAAACAATATAATTACAATTCTATTTATTTGACTCAAATTATATATAATTGATTAACTAAAAAAATCAGTTTGAAATATATTTAAATATTTATAAAAAGCTTGTTGCATAATCATAAAAGTTGAGAACGCATACACTCAAACCTGTATAGTTGGCATACAATTTTTTTAGAAATTTTTTAAATAATTTCGGAATTTCTCAACGATAATCCTATTTTGGAAAATAACGCAACTCGTATATTCGTATTCATGTAATTAAATTTTCTTAAA
Organism: Trichonephila clavipes; assembly: GCA_019973935.1. NCBI lineage: Eukaryota > Metazoa > Arthropoda > Arachnida > Araneae > Nephilidae > Trichonephila > Trichonephila clavipes. The sequence continues at coordinate 21,493 of BMAU01008038.1, forward strand.
AAAAAAGAGCACAAAAGATTACAACACGCTGAAATTTGGAAGAAATTAATTATTATCAGTTTTGACTGAAATGTGTTGTTAAGTAGATTAAGAGTAAAATACGAGTTTGTCATTCTTCTCAATAAACAAAATGAAAAGTTTAATGTATCCAATAAAATAACATTGATAGAAACTTGTACACTTAAAACAACCATCAAGAAAAATGTAAATAACATGCAGTAAGTTATTCGAGTGAATGTTAAATTCTACATTCAATATATATGTAATTATATATATTGTCATCAAATTAGATATCTATTGAAATTACTACTTTTATGAAAGAAGAATCTAGAGCATAATCAGAGAATCAGATATACGAATGAAACGTTGAAAGCTGTTTTTAAAAGTTGACAAGAAATGTTCAGAAAATTTGATTCAAGGAAAACAAGTGAATAAATAAAAATTGGCAAATAAATTATAGTACTTTTATAATTTAAATTTAAGCAATTAAAATTAATACAAACTTAAAATTTAAAATACAAATGTATGTAGCAGTGAAGCAAATTACCACAGACATTCTTCTCTTACATCGAATTATTTTATTTAAATCACAATAAATTACTCTTGTATTTAAAAGTTTATATAAAACTAAAAAAACTTATTTTTGCTGATATTTTTGGAATATTTCTACAATTCAAAACAAATAAGTTCTGATTTTAGTGCTATTTTTATGGTTTTAATGATTTTTGTAGTTATAATAACTATCGATTTTTTTTTAAAAATTTTATAACAAATAATTTCACCAATACAAGATCTTGACCAATTAGTATTTTTTTTTTGTATTTTGTTTCTTTAATGTTAATTAATATCTTTTTTCAAATTAGAATGAGATTTAGTTTTAGGTTTCGTTTTTAAGAGATTTTTTTTAGTTCATTCTAATAAGGAATCGAGCAGAATGTTTTTTGAATAGTGTTGTAACCAAAATATGTATATCGAAGAATTAATTGTTCAGTGAAACAATGCCTTTTTATATGCATTATTCTAATTTTTTTTAAATTTTAATTTCAGAAATTATTGTAGCAATTATTTTTTCCTCGAAGCCTATTCAAGGAATGCCGTTATGTTAAAATTACGCGTTCTGCAAAACTTAATTTCCCTCAAAAATTTCCATTGTTTCAAAAATTAATGATGAAATCAACTCTGAATGATTCTTTGAATGATTAAAAGTTGGCTAAGAAAGTTAAGGTATCCAACTACCCTAAAATAGTGATTTAAAGAAAATTGACAATTTTTTTATGATTTTATTTTATAGGCCATCTTATTAGTTTTATAAAAATACCAAGTGTTTTATTTTCCGTTCACTATAAGCAACAAAAGCTACAAATGTTTTAGTAAAAGCAGATGCCATAACCTTACAAAATGTCAAACTTTAAGATGCATTTTACTCGAAATGTGTTTTTTTCGAAGAGTTCAAACGGGGACAGCATTTGTTTAAAAAGTTTTTAAATAATTTGCTGAAATTTTTAGAGTATGTTCTGTGTGTATAACAGTAGAAGTGTTTTAACCTTCAGATTTATCAATCACTGTTTTATTACAAAATTGACAGTTCTTTATGTGAATATAATCACTGTTTTTTTAAGCAATTTTATATAATCACTAAGATAAAAGTGCTCTAGTTTTTGTAAAATACTAGATAGGCTTTCTGTGGCTATCTCAGTGTGTTTATTGCTTGGGTGCATGAGTAACTGTTCCTGTCAGGCGGTCAATCTGACGCGAAAACCGCAGTGTTTAGTTCCTAAGCAAGCTTGGTACTCATTTATTGACTTACTGAAGGGATGAAAGACTGAGTCGACGTAGCCCAGCCCGGATTTTGAACCCCGGATCTGTGGCGTGGAAACGCGATACGCAACCACTCTCCCACTGGGTTTCAAGTAAAGTGTCCAGAACGAAAAGAGTTGTGACGAATCTGAACGGAGCCTTTCCACTAATATTCTTAGGCGTCTTTTGGGGGATTATAAATTCGCGTATATTTCCAATCAACTCCGAAAAAAGAACAGGATAGGCAAAGTAGATAGGGAAATTAAATAGAGCGTTGTAAGCTAGCAAAGATGAAGGCTGTTGAGCCAGCTGCGGTAGCCTCAAGTTGGAGGATTCCATTGGATTACGCTATTGGAGAGTTACTCTTAGTAATCTACGAAAGAATCTTTTGAAGATACCAAAGTATTGCCAGGTGATAGAATATAGTTTATTATCGCTTAAAACACAATCGCTAATTTAATAAAATTAGTTATAGTTAATGAAAGCCAATGATTTGAGTTACGTGTATTTCTCGGACCTCCTATTTCGGTAGACCCTATTGATCTTACGCGTAATTATTGATTAATTTCATATTTCGTAATTTAATTTAATATTAAAGGTAAATCCCTTTTGTTTGACGTAACATAAAAATAATATACGTCATTAGAGTTTCTAACATTTGAATCAATTGAATAAATATAAGTTATTATTATACAAATGGCTCTTAGTGATTCTTTGCCTCAAATTAATCTTGGTGTCCAAGGTGGAACCCAGGGGGTTCCAACATACGAATTTTCTTTTTTCATATTTTATATAAAAATGACACCTTTAAATTAAAGGATGCTTTATATTTCACTGAGAACGTGATGAATACTAGCCACACACATTTTCTAATTCTATTAATATTAAAACTAAACTCAGAGGCGCAACAGCCCATGAGGATCAAAGGCCTATTGTGCCCATATGTATAATTTATTATGTTATAGAAATTAAATATTTTAAAGTGTAAACAGGTAAAAAGAATCTAAAGATAATTTTATAAAATCATTTCAGTAATGCAAGGATTCTTTTTAAATTTTTGTTTTATACCAGCAAAAAAACCGATGTTTTATTATTATTATTATTATTAGTATTTATTCATTTATTTTCCCATAGATCTCATTTCAGTCTTTACTCTCCTGAGGGCAGAAATCTTTTTCTCACGATTCACTAGGTGGTGGTACACATTTGCTGTAGTTTTAATTTTTTTTTCTCTTTTTTTTCTCCCTTCGCTTAAAACAATCGCTAGTTTAGTAAAATTAGTTTAAGTTAATGAAAGCTAATAATTCGGGTTAAGTGTATTTCTCGGACCTCCTATTTCGGTAGACCTTATTTGATCTTACGATTAATTATTGATTAATTTCATGATTCGTAATTAAATTTAATATTAAAGGTAAATCCCTTTTGTTTGACGTAATATAGAAATATATGTTATTAGAGTTTCTGATATTTGAATCAATACAATAAATACAAGTTACTATTATACAAATGGCTCTTTAAATCCTTTGCCTCAAATTAATCTTGGTGTCCAGGGTGGAACCCAGGGGGTTTCCACAGAGTTGGCATGGTATGAAAGTTAGGAGATGGTATAAACTCTGATGTCGTCATCTTGATTTGACTGAGGTTCAAATTTACGAGGTCCATCACCAATAGCTTTCGCGTTGCTTTGTAGTGCCAAACGAAAATAACAGAGGAAATAAAGATTTCGCTCTTCCCTTCAACCTCGTCTGTTGGATAACGGGTATCTGCTGCTTAAGGAAGGAGGAGAAATGATTCGATAAATCATGTTAAGTTGAATACTTTTGTGACACATTTACAATGAGTTAAATTTATGACTGTCACATGATAAATGCAATCACGTGATCTTCACCGAGTTCAATGCTACCGTTAATATTGTAATTTGTTGCTATACTTAAAAAATTCAAAAATTAATAATTCGGTAAAAAAGTTCATGTATTAAAATTTTTCAAATTAAAAAAAAATTACTGTAAGTGCACTTTTAGAAAATAACTCACTGAGAGATGCGTAAGGTAGTAAATTCTATTCTAATTCATTTCGTCAGAAAAATTTTCTAATCCGAGGAGGAATGCGATTCCCATTTTTGTATAATATATGGAACATGTTTAAGTGAATCGGCTAAAAAATGAACATAATTTTTTGCGAACAAAGTATGCACATGCAGCGCCGCACACAAATTGCTTTCATAAATGAGGCTGCACTTTTTTTAAAGTAAAGTGAAAGCCCCGAGAAATAATCTTTATGCTAACAAGTAATATAAAAAAATTAAGTTCATTCCTACTTATAGATCAACAAAGAAAAATTTTTATTTTTTAGTTACTTTTCATTAAATAGTTACAATTGATATAAATATGTATATACATATGACAGAATCACAACATTAAGCGTTAATTAATTTTTATTAATTATTCTTAAAGTACTATATTGTCATCCAAAACAATCTTGTATATAAAATTCCAGTTCAACTGAATGCTTTAAAACGTGAGAAAAAAATCTTTTGAAGTTTTGACCCAAATCGCTAAAAAGGAAATCAACGTGGCTGCTGTATCTGTAATTCTTTAAATAATTAGTTTCAGTCAATTAATTTAATTAATTATAATAAAACTGTCGTATTTTTACCCAAAACAGTAGTGTATAGAGAATTTCAGCTCATATGAACGCTTTAAAAAGTGAGAAAAAAACCTTTTTGAAGTTTTGACACAAGTCGCCAAAAATGATGCCAACGGGGCTGTCTTGACCTTGCGGGCCACATCGAAAACACATCATAATCCCGAGGGCCGCATAAAAAAATATATATCTTTGTATTAGATTTGAACCCATTACAAAGATTTATTGGAATGAAAATTTTAAACAGAATGAACTCTGTTATAATTGTTTTCATTACTTTTCATGTATACAGACATAGATAATATAATAATTATATGGAATGATCTAATATAATGTTTAATTTATGTAAATAAGGAGATACTTGTTTCTAAATTCTTTCACTTAGCTCTTGTAAGTCGATCTCAATGCGTGCATTTCCACATCGTAATTGATGTTACAGGTTATCATCCAATAACTTTGAGCGCGATTTATGTTTGATAAATTTCGTTTTCGAAAAGAGCTATTCACAGGTGTAAGTTGCAAAAAAGGTACAGGAATCATACATGATGCTGCGGGGTAGGGGTGTAGCTACCACCATATCAATGATAAGGAGACCCCAAGCTACAGGGGCCCTCGACACGTGTTAGCAAAAAGTCATAAATGATATCATTAACATAGTTCTTTTAAAAAATCGTCGAACACTGTTTTCAAACGGTGAAAATTTTTCCATGAACTTTAGATCTTTGTTCCCACGATAAGAGATCTTTGGAAGCAGATGTCGTTTTACTCAAAATAATAAGAAAATCAGGAGTGATATAGAATCGAAAAAGCGACTTTCTTCAAATGATTTGTTACTGCATATGTAATTCTACATATGTTAGTCTTATAGTAACAGGTATTGATGGGGGAAGGAAAGCAGATGAGCTTGGGTATGTTATTCCTCTTTCAACAAGAACTTCGTTGGGAGTAGTGTATTTAGTTCTATTTGTCAGAAAAATAATTTATGTCTATATTTTTAAATTCAGATTAGTAGTCATTTATCCTGTTGTATCTGGCAATGAAAGAATCCGATGATGGATTTAATGTTGCTTCAGAACTGTAAAACTAGCTAGTAGAAATGTAATATAGTAACGGAGTGAACGGAATAAAGATGTTTAATATTTCCATCTTCTGAAATGGGTGTAAATTTATTTCATTTGTAATATATTTAATCATAGTGTAATAATTAACATCATAGTCTCATTTGCAAGGGGTAAAAAGTAATTCATTCATTTTTATCAGGCATTTTTTTAGCAGATTATCTGAAAAGGGGGCAGTTTTGTTTAGTCTGATGTCCTGCATCAAAAATTAAGTATTCCATAACTTTAAAAAAATGGAGATAAAGTTTTGAAATTTTACAGTACGTTTAAAATTATTCGAGGTGTCATATGAGCCAATAAAAAATATGTCGATATTTTGATGAATTTTATGGTACCATGTCGCCTTAAATTGTGCTTTTCATTCCACTCAGTTAATTCTATTTCTTTCGTTGTGATTATTTGAGCGGTGAACTGTTCAAAATATGAGCGAAAATAGATCATACCTTAATGGGGCTTTAAAATGCAAAATTAAAGAAAAAAATATTAAGACGTTGCAAAGACATTTCCAAGAAATTCATATTTATTTCAACAATTAAAAAGTCAGACTTATTTGAATTGTAAAGATAAGATTTTTTTTCATTATTTCCTTACACTGTTTAAAGAGTTTATTATTAATCCGACTTAAGTCTTACACTATTGAAATGTTACATGAAACGCCTTGTAAAAACACGCAAAATAAATACTATATTTGTATGGTAAACAAGGAGTTACGTACCACATTAAAAATTGCGTACATTTATCATGAATCTTAAATTTATACTTGTTTCAATAATTAAAATAAAATCAAGAGCGCATATACATATTGTTTTATCATAGGATAACATATGATAATGATTGAAATAATAAATTATTCGCCTCAACTTGTATATAAAACAATTGTTAGTACTTGAGATAATTAGAAATCTCTATCACACATCAGTTTCAAGACCTATCACACCTACAATGCTGAAATCCAATAAAGGTTCTCAATTTATAATAGCGTTTTGAGAAAATGAACTGCCTTTTCAGAAATATGATGGGGTTTTCATTTTTCTATAACACTAGAAAAACTCTGAAACTTAATATATACCTATATTGCCCAATAGCAGTCAAAATGACTGCATTGTGAAAGAGTAATTAATGTGTAAAGAAATTTGTTTAAAATTAACTTTTATTTTTTGCATCATTTACAGTCATATAACAAGATGTTAGTAAATATTAACAATTAAAACAAATTTACTTCACTTGGAAAAAAATATATTCTAAAAAATTCTAAGAAATTGATCGTTACATATGTAATTGTTTTTCTAATTGAAATTAAACGGCAGTCAAAATAGCTTCTTTGGGCAATCTAGTGTTAAACAGAGAAACCTTTTTCTATAGCTCTTTTGGTTTTGCAAATTCATCTTATAAAATTTTTGGTATCAAACTAAATAAATATTCGTGTCATGAGATAATTTTAAGTCCAAGTTTTTTTATCCCTTTTTAAAAAATTATTTACTAGATTTATACAAAATTGTTCACAAAAGCTTAACTATTAGTAAATATCTGAATATCGTGATTAAACTTTTATTACAATAGAATAAATTAATATTAAAACGCTTTTTCTTTATGTACATATATACTTCCTACTAGAGTGAGAATACTCTATAGTTTACTATCTCGAGTTCTAAGAGATAATTTCTACTCGTTAGTTAACAAAATGTCTTGCAAAACTAAATAGTTTTCTAATGGAAAATTCACCTTTTTGTATTTGTGGTAAAAACACATGCAATGAAGGAGAAGAAACATCAACATATCTCTCTCAACAGATTTGATGTTATAATCTAAATTTAACAAGAACAGCATCTAAATTTTAGGTTGAAAACTCATACGAAATACACAGGTTTTCTCATACAGCTATAAACATTTTAATACCATTCAGAGCCTTGTGTTTAAGTGAAATATATTTCTCAACGTGAGTTGCTACAAAAACAAAGTATAAAACAAATTAAACTCTGGATAATAATGCGATTGCATTTAATCTCAATAGACCTAGAGTTCGACGGTTTGGGTGAAAAAAAGTAAGCACATATCCCAGTTACTAAATAATGCCTGGATAAGTGACACTTGGATCACAAATTAATTATATTAAAGAATTAGATTATAATTTTTTAATAATAAATGCAATACTTTTTTTAATTGCCTTTGCATAAATGTCCCATGACATGTTTATCTTCTTTAAATATTATTTTTGGTCCATGGCGAAGGACCTTTCTCCACAGAGCAGGAGTTCCAGGGCTCATCAGACGGCCTTGGCGCGCGGTCACCTGTGGGGCGGGTATGACCTGTGTGCATGGGGTCAAGTCTCTCTTTATCTGTCCCTGCTTCTCCTGCTCATTTTCTGAACTGTTGGGGCATTTCCTTGCGACAATTGTTGGAAGATTAAGACCTGGTGTGTGACATTATTATGCGGGAAGGTCAAATGGACTTGGCGTAGGCTTTCCTGCTCCAAGGGGATTGGAAACAACAAATATTATTTTGAGATATATTTTTCGAAGTATGTGTATAGAATGGGATTTTCTACGAAAACACTTTCTAGTTCTAGGGGTTCAATGAGGGGGAAAGGTTTGGGAATCACTGTTCTGAGTAGTTACCAGAAAAAAAACATAATGCACATTTAATAGCTTCTTTAGTGTCAAATTTAAGAAAAGGCTACGGCCGAAAAATTACTGCGCACGTGATAAACCGGAAGAAAGAAAACAAAATAAATTGGATTTTGATTCGTTGGTACAGGGAGAGAGGCGGGGTTAGAAACAGGGCCGCTTTTAGGCTTAGACAAGCTAGGCAAAAGATTTGGGGGCGGAGAAATTTGAAGGACGAAAAAAAATTTAAATTACAGGGAACATACCACCGCTTAAAATGTAGCTCTCAACACAAGATTCTACATCAGGGATTCTCAACCATTGTTTTGGCGTCACTTTCGTGTGCCGCCAATTCCTTCTTGAAATTTTTATTTATACTCTCAGAAAAAAATAAAATCCGGTACCAAATCATTTGGCCGTTTTATAGAAATGAACTAATAGTATTCTTGGTATATTTTTAACTTATCCTTTTGTAAATAAATGAGTGTACAAAAAAATAATGATTGGGTTCGTAATCCATTTGTGATAACCGAAACATTTGTGCTTGAATTAACTTTAAATGAAGAGGAAACACTATATATATATATATATATATATATATATATATATATATATATATATATATATATATATATATATATATATATATATAATTTCGCTTTGTATTAATCGAGATTTAATTTCAAAGCATTTGACAGGGTCAGTTAATTCATTTTGAATTAAAATTAGTGGTGATTATTTCATAACAGCAAAAAAAAAAAAAAAAAACCTAGAAAATATTGTCACGATTTTCTACATCTTGTGCGTGAATTCGGATTTTCAGCATTAACAAATATAACAATGAAAAACAGACCGCGACTTGTAAATGTAGACGACGAAATGAGAGTTACCTTATCATTTTTACGACCAGATACATAAGGTCGTTCGCTCTTTACGGAAACAATTTTGTAATTCATTTTTTCCATGCATTTTGAGTTAAAACTTTAGTAACTTAAGAATAATCGTCTTCTAATGTTTTCTTTTGATTGGAATGAAAAAGAAGATATTTTGAAAATGGATCCTTAAATTAATAGATGGCTCGAAGGTTACGTAACTACGCTTTCCGAGGAGAGAAATTCATATCAACAAATTTTAAAGTGGTGTAAAAATATCGGTTATCGCATTTCAATAAAAGGTATTTATAACATATTAAATTTTAAAGAGTAAAAACGTCTAGCTTATATATATATATATATATATATATATATATATATATATATATATATATATATATATATATATGGGGAGACAACAAGGGGTCCAATACGTTTCTCTTTCTTATGGTTTATTTAACATTAAACAAAAATTAATTAAAAAGGTAGTTTTTAACAGATAAGTTTGACGATGATATGCAGAAGGTAACGCCTGCTCGCGCACCTCTCGCGTTCTTCTTTTCTCTCTCCAATGTCCAAGAGTTTTTGTTTTGGTTTTGATTTGCTGCGCCTGCGCCTGCGCGCGAAGACTGCCTTGCTTTTGGCTGCATGCCATAACGGCCATTCTGACCGTACGCTGTCCGCAGCGGTACTTCCATGGAGACCAGAGGAGAATCTGAAACATACAAAAAAAAAACGGAACAGACAAGGACTATACGACAAATATATAGAGATTAAACATATCATAATTTTGTTGAACTAGACAGTTTCTCCATCATGTGAAGGCACCTCTTCGACATCCGGAAGGTTCCACAGGAAAACATTGTTTCACAGGCATAAGAACGTCTTTTTTAACAAGTTGATCTTTGGTTGAACGCATCGATATTTTCCTCTGTAGAGTTCTGGACGTCTGTTCAAAACGATTTCTCTTTTTCCTTCGCTTCCACTGCCAGGGCTCAAAAATTTTCCGGAGCAACACAAACCGTCGATGTTCACTCTTCATAGGTAAAGGGTTAGGTGAGCGGGAGATAAATTCCACGGAACTCGTTTTCATGGCACCATTGGCTTTCTTACACAATACTATATCAGAACATTTTTCTCTTACAATACTCAATTTTAACTTAGTACTCTTAATTTTATTACATTTATAATCCTTAATTAGAGAACTCGAATCATTTCTAGTATTAAAGTTTTTAACATATGGCAAATCATAACTAGAGTTTTCTATCACATTTGAAACAGAAACATTTGGAAAAGAAACACCATAATCTGCACTCAAAGAGGATTCACTTTCACTTAATAAAACATCGCTCTTTGTATGGCCTAGTTTCTCTATTTCAGAATATACACTGGGATGTATAATAAATTCTTCGGTCAAGGTCGGTGATATCGCCGTTCGCACACTTAAGCTAGTAGAGTGTTGATTAAGAGAAATATTTATGGGTTTAACTTCTACCATTCGCTTTTCGCCAAAACATGAGCTTAATGTTATGATTTCTTCGGAAGGTGTTTGCACTCTAATTAGTGAGGAATTTAAAACTGGGATCTGGCAACCTGAATCGATCAAGGCTGTTACGGGCTGATTTTCCACAAAAATGTTTACGTATTGAAGATTTGCGCATTCATCGCTATTTTGTTTTCGCTCTCGATTTTCAAAGTATTCACGTTTATTTTATTATGGATGTGGTCGTTAGATTCTTTAAGTTTAAAACGCTTCTCACAGTCTCTTGCGCAATGAGATGAATCACCGCATATAAAGCAATTTTTATTTTCTCTTTCAAGATATTGGAGATAGTTCTCTTTAATCTTTGGTTTAAAGTTTTGTGATCTATTTTTAAAGGGGTCTTGGGTATATCCATAAGTAATAGGAATTTCTTTATGTGATCCGCTTCTAGATGAAATATAAATATCACACTCTTTAGCTAAATCAATAGGCCTGAACCAATCTTCTGCTTCTCGAATGCCAATATGAGTTGCAGTTTCCTTATTTAAAGTTTCAAATAATTTATCAGAAATTATAAGATCACATAGAGATTCAATGGAATTAACTTTTCTTAACGAACAATAATATTGGAAGTTTGCCGTCAATCTTGCAGCAAATTGGATGTATGTCTCGCCTGATGATTTTACAGCATTTTTAAATGAGTTTAAACACTCGCGAGGGGTCAATTGGAATTCTCTGAGTACTATAGATTTTAGTTTTCATAGTCATTTAATTCCTCTTCTTTAATATACAGTAAGACGTTATGAGCTCTTTCGCCCAGAAGATTTATTAAAATTTCAGATTTATATTCGTCATTTATTTTCTTGGTTAAAAATGCGCGTTCTAATGATTGAAAGAACAGATTAAAATTTTCAGATCTGGTGGGAACAGGAAGAGATAAAGTTTTAATACTTGTTATCATATTTTCTATGTTAGTTTCGAACTGTTTTTCTTCGACTTTAGCTGCAGGATTTAAACTTAATGCTTTATTTTTAGCCGTTTGAAGTTCGATTTCTTTTTCTAATTTTGCTAACTGAAGTTTCGCGAGCTCAATTTTCTGTTTTTCTAAAGTTACCTCTCTTTCGTTTCGCGATACTCTCTCATCTATACAGTTTTGAATTAAAGTTTTAACGAAATCTGGATCACTTTCAAATGTACTACTGTTCTCAATTTTAGTCTTTAGTTTAACTATAGTGTCAGTACTCTCCACAGTACCGTCTAGATTCTCAACAACTCTTATGAGATCCTCTTTAAGAGCGTTTTTATACATTTTATAAAAATTTGGAAAGATCCTACCTTTTTTTTTTCTGGCTCCCTTGTTGCTCGCACGTACGATGTATCCAATATTTGAAGAAAAAATTTCGATTCCACTGATTTCACCTCTTCGCAGGTAATATAGTTGAAATTGTAGTTCCGGCCTCTACACAGGCGGATTATTCACACTGAGTTAGTTCCAACCTCTACACAGGCGGGATTTTGAGGGTTCGTTGAAAAATACACCTCTACACAGGTTATTTTGTTATTTGTTCCGACCTCTACACAGGCGGAATGAAGTTGAAAAATTCAACCTCTACACAGGTTGAACGAAGTTTCCGAAAAATGGCGGCGCGTCTCCTCCACGGACGGCTTTTGTTCACGTTCCAAACTTTGATCAAAATCGAAATCTTTTTCAATCCCGGCCTCTACCACAGGCGAATTTTTCTGCTGAGTTCAAACCTCTACACAGGTTGAACGAAGTTTTCGAAAAAATGGCGGAGCGTCTCCTCACGGACGCTTTTGTTCATTGTCCAGCCTTTGGTTCAAAATCGAAATTTTATCGATCCCGGCCGAGCCCCCATAATTTGTGGGAGACAACAAGGGGTCCAATGCGTTTCTCTTTCTTATGGTTTATTTAACATTAAACAAAAATTAATTAAAAAGGTAGTTTTTAACAGATAAGTTTGACGATGATATGCAGAAGGTAACGCCTGCTCGCGCACCTCTCGCGTTCTTCTTTTCTCTCTCCAATGTCCAAGAGTTTTTGTTTTGGTTTTGATTTGCTGCGCCTGCGCGCGAAGACTGCCTTGCTTTTGGCTGCATGCCATATATATGTGTGTGTGTGTGTGTGTGTGTGTGTGTGTGTGTGTGTGTGATGAATCCCCAGCCCTTCAAGTGTCAGTTGGGTAAACTTCCTTCCAAGACAACTCAACCCACCTCCCGCATAAGAACTTTGACTTCTACTTTCACCGGACTTAAAGAAGACACGTGTATTAACGACTCACTCGCTGCTGATCAACGCTGAAAAAGGTCTCGCTTTGTCATGGCTTGGAGTGCAGACTGCTTTACTGAATATTGACATAAAATATATGATAAACGGCTGCGCGTCGCATTTCTCCTGTCAATCCAAGAATTTCTCCAATGCAGGATATATATATATATATATATATATATATATATATATATATATATATATATATATACACTCTGTCGCAAAAAAATATATGCACCCAGAAGAAATTGAGCTACATTCACGAAATTTAGTATGCATGTAGTGTATATGAAAATAAACAAATGATTAAAAATTCAGAACAAAATATCATTTTATTAAGCGGTTACAGCTTGCAAAAGGTTAAAAATCAGTAAGTAGTAAAGCCACCTCTGGCAGCTATACAAGCCGAAATTCGGCGTGGCATCGATTCAATTAGATCATTTATGACCCCCTGTGGAAGATCCTGCCATAGTCTTTGCATCTGCGCAGTTAATTCTCCTGTATCTCGGGACGGCTGCAGTTGCCTTCCCAACGCGTCCAGACATGCTCTATTGGCGAAAGATCTGGTGACCTGGCAGGCCATGGTAGGACGTCATATCCTTGAAGACATTGTTGGGAGAGTCGCGCAGTATGTGGACGAGCATTATCCTGTTGATAAATGGCACCTGGGCGACTTGATAGCATGGGTAGCACAATCGGCGTTAAAATATCGTCCACGTATCTGCGAGCTGTCAAAGTGCCTTGAAGGACCACTAAAGATGATCGTGTGTCCCAAGAAATTGCTCCCCACACTGTCACACCTTGTGAAATTGCTGTATGCCGCTCGACAATAAATGCCGGATCGGACCGCTGGCCGGTGCGCCTCCAAACAGGTGTGCGGTGGTCATCATCACTGAGACTGAATCGGGATTCATCACTGAAGATGACACGTCTCCAATCTGTCACACTCCAAGTTGCCCGAGGTCGGCAAAATCCAGTCGACACTGCCTATCATGTGGGGTCAGTGGTAAGCGTCTTAGCGGACGTCGGCTCCTCAAGCCAACTTCGGTCAGTCGTCTCCTTATGGTTTCTCTTGATGGCACTGGATGTCTGGAAGGAGGTAAGTGGCGTTGAATCGATGCTAGCGACGTTGTTGGTGCCGAAGTGGCCACTCTTCTGATTGCACGATCCTCGCGATCATTTGTTTTCCTGGGACGTCCTGACCCTCCGCGACGGTACACTCTACCTTCTGTGATCCACTGTTGCCAACACCGAGCAACTACCATATCGCTCTGACCGAGGTGGCGGTCGATACGTCTATTCGACCAACCTGCTTCTCTGAGGCCTATTATACGGCCCCTATCAAAGTCCGTCAGCTGCTCGTACTGCCGCCGGTTACGTCTTAGAGGCATCCTAAGTCTCAATATCGTCTATCAAAGTCATCAGATTCGTTTGGATAGCCGTACGGCGCTCGTACTCATGCTTTTAAACTCTCCCAGTTGCGCAACTAATATGCGCATAGCACACTTAGCCTTGTCTCATTGGCTTCGAAATTTTAATCATTTGCATATCTCTTACCAGACTACATTCTTGCCGAGTTTCGTGATTGTAGCTTGATTTCTTCTGGGTGCATATATTTTTTGCGACAGAGTGTATATATATAAAGTAAAAACGAAAACATGACTCCGAAACCTCATCCTAAGACTGTTGAAGCGCAGGCAACTATTAAAATAAATGAAGTCTCTGATTCTAGAAGAAAATCCGCCGACTCAAAGATACATTGCATCGAAACAAGGAATGTCTTCCGGCACTGTAATTAAAATCATTCATACATATTTAAAGTTAAAAAAATGTTTAAACCTAAAGTTCATCTCCTTTATTAAAACATATTGCTGAAAGAAAAACACACAAATTGTAGAAATTTATATAAAAAAACACCTAGCTGCCGAAAAATGGAAATTTGGGGTAATACTCGATGGTGCATGGGTATATTTAAGTGACTGTAATAAAAGATCAATTTTCTATTGCTCAGCTGGCGGGAATGACCGTTCGAAATGGCTTCGTCAGTGCACAGTAAAGTTCCCAAAGGGATTCATGATAGTGGCAGGATTTTCTAACAACGGCAAATTAAAAATAAAAAAAGTCTCAAGTAAAGACGAAATTAATTCACTTCTACTATCAGCAGAATATTTTAAAATAAATTTTTAAAGAAATTCCAAACTTATATGGAAAGGGCATTGATAAAGTTGAACTTCGAATGGACAACGCTTCTAGTCACACGTCTAAGTCAGCGACCGCTTATTTATCAAGGAAAGAATTATAAACAGGATTAAAGTGTATCCCATTTGATGAAATACGTGTAAAATCACCCTACGCTTCTCCAATGAATGTTCATTCGATTTGTTAAAACGAGCCTTAGGAAAACGGCAACCAAGAACTTTGAACGGATTTTGGGAAATGGTTTAAGAGGATTGGAGTAAAATGTGCATATATGGCAGTATTAAGAAAAGTTTGGTTTCATGAAAAATTCATGGTAGAGCTATTGCAAAAAATCATGGCTATCAGATAGAAGAAAATTGCCACAAAAAATACTGTGCTTATTGATAAAAATTAACTATCAAAATCATTTCCATACAGTGCGAACAACCTTCTGTATAAGCGAAATTATCAAAAATTATCAAGCTCAAATTTCGCATTAGATGTATTCTAATATTTAACTTGTAATTAATTATTCAATAAACATTTTTTTTTGTTTTTGTCATACGTATTATTTTATTTAATAGGGAAAATTATTATCATAAACTCTATTTTTTATATAGTATGATACTAGGTAATAAAAGCCGATTCTGCGGTCGCAGGCGACACAGGTGGAGCAGAGTTGAGTCATTATCCTCCTGCTGCTTAGTTGAGTTGTTTTTCTCCTGCTATAGTGTGCAGGTGGAGCAGACTAATGCTGAGTTCAATTGTTTTTCTTTCCGCTGTTACTTTAAATTGTTTTTCTCCTGCTATGGTTTGGCTTTCGAGTTGATTTGTTGTTTTCCTACTGCTAAGTTGAGTTGTTGTTTTTAAAAATGTGCAAAAAACTGAAGTATGGGAATGTTGAAAGTGCTCAGGGTGCCACCTATTGATTAAAATATACACTAATTATAGATTTTAAAATGATTGAAGTAAATAACACTCAGATAAAAATAATAAATCCAGATTCAAACTCATAGCCTCAGAACAAAATGTCTCCATAGGACAATAGTTCTTCAGTTACGCTAACCATTGTCCTATGAAGGCATGCAGACCTGAAAAAACTTATATTTATAATCTCATGAATTTAATTTTGCAGGCGAGGCAGATGGCGGCATTTTTAAAATCATTTTTTAATTAAAATGAAATAAAAAAATATTTAATTTATACTATTTTAATAATTTGTAAATTTTAATTCAGTATAATGATTGCACATACACAGTAAAATACAAAGTAAATTGATTATTCAGAAAAAAATGTGACGTAGTATACTCGTAATCAGCGTGAACGGGTTACGATTTAACTTGTCTTTGCTTGTCTGATCTTGATTCTACAAGACGGCGACTGAATTCTACGTCATAAATTATCTCAATGCTTACAGAGGATGGCGACATTTTTAAAAATCATTTTGTTGAATGTTTTTATAATAATTTTTTTTTGAAAATATAAACACTTTTTATTATTAAAACCTCAAAATTATGTAACTGAAGAATTTTCTGAAAATCTTCGCTTATATATTATTTTAAGAAGTAAGAGACATAATTATATCCGCCTGATTGTTTTGAATATTATGAAGAATCTGTTTAAAAAATATTGTATAAAGATTTTATAAGTTCCACACAGTATTTTGTTCTAAAAATTTTATTTCTATACATATGAATAATTTTTGAAGTTATACTTCTTATATTGGGCGTTTGGGAAGAAGGATGAGGGTAAATTTTTACGAAGCGCGTGCACACCGTCACGGATGCGAATATACTTTGTCTGGAAATATACAGAATGGAACAGATCATTCCCGCCTTCGAAATTGTAAGAAAAATATTCCTCTTTACTCCCCTGAAGAAGGGGGCACCTAGGTTTGAACCGGGGCCCTCTCGATCAGCAGTCGAATGCTCTACAACTGAGCTCTACACCCCACGTCAGCTAACTTTTGCTTTGCGTTCCGTAGAAGCGGATACGAAAATGCCTTTCCTAGAAATATACAGAATGGGACAGATCATTTTACGAAATTTTTACGATGCGCGCTCACACCGTCACGGATGCACGCGAATACCTTCATGATACCGATGCGCTCTCACACCGATGTATAATATTTTAACATGCCACTTTGTTGGTGCTATGGGACTGATATTTGGGGGATCATAAAAACTATTGTTATAAACCATATCTGTTGGGATACATCCCCCCTGTGCATTCCCTCCCACTACAGCGTTTTGGCCAATATCTCGGCACCCGAGCCTCACGGTCCATTCGGACCTGGCTCATTCGATCCCTCTCTATCTGCTCCTCCAGTTATTATAATTTATTATTATCTTTCGATTGATATATCTCTTGTGCATGTCGGAAAGTTAGAAGTTGAATAAAACTTCATTTGAAAACAAATTAGGCAATTCAGCCACACCCCTTTTTAGAAAAAAGCTAAAAAATGCGTTATGATAAAAAAAAATCTATTTTATAAATAGAAATAATAACTATAAAAAAGAATGTGTAGTATTAAAAGCAGAATATTTCCGAGGCAATACAATAATGTGATTTTTCTTCCTTGTGAAATGTGTGCATGTAAAATTTTTAAATTAAGGCATTTTATATTAATAATTTTATAATTTCAGTTCTTATTCCTGATATATTTTTCATACAAATGTAATACTTTAATATTATAAGAAGAAAAACAGCTGAAATTTCTGTAGTGACAGAAAAAAATTTTTTTAACGTTTTTCTTGAATTTTCTTGTGCAATTAGTACTCTCTAAAAGTTGATCATTTATAAAAATGTGTGGGTTGAAAACATATGAAAATGCAATTATTTTAAAGAAAAACGTATAAGTAATATCTTAAAGTGGTATTTTAAGTTTAATTAAGCTTATAATAATTATTTTTTCAGAATTATAAACTTTAAAGTGGTTTTTCTCAGTTTGTGTTTTTCGAAACCTTAGTGCATTCAAAATGCTACTCCTTCGACAATTATTTACCAATCACTTCCATTTTTTTCTTGCGTGTTAAAAATAAGGCATGTAATAAAATTAGGGATCCGTTTTGCTATAAACTGAATACTTTTTAAAAAAAAATAAAATGTAAGACATGTTGGCTTTTTCGTTGATTTTTAGCCTGTATATCAACATTTTATTTTTTTTCTCGAAAACGAATACAGTTATTCTAAAATCTATCCCTAAAGTTGTTAAGAACATCCATAAGAATATTATAAAAAATTTCAGGTCAAAAAATTAATTTTTACAAAAGGAGTAGGATTTTAGAATTTTCCCAATTTTTTCTTCAAAAAATTTAAATTTTTAAAATTGTGTGAATAATATATATGAAATTTTTCATCTGGTAACATTTTCTTGAACAGAAACATTGTATAAAATGTTAAAATATAATTTTTAAATACGTTAATAAAAAAGTTTGCTCAAAGGGTGCCAAGTCCCCTTAAGCAGTATATATTTTAAGACATTTTTTTTTACTTTAAATATATATTACTTACTTATCATTATGTTATTTTTCTTTCTCTAATTTTTAAATTGGAACAGATCGCAAAATGATATATTTAATTAAAGATTTATTTCCTTCAGCATCCATTTCTCAAAGTACAAATGTCATTAGAAAAATAGTCTAGTCTATGTTGCTCTCTATCATATCCATCACATCTGGCATTATCGGATACGTTTGCGTGAGTCTGGGCAACCTATCGGATGTCTGCGCAAAACATGTAAAAATGCTTTTCCTCGTACAATTCCAGTCAGTTTTGGTCGTCTTAATACTTCTATAGCTATTGAATCTATCTTGAATGTACATTTTTTAATTTGCACGTTAATTGTAATTCACGGTAATTAAGTATTTACGGCAGTAGATTAAAACAAAATCATACATACATTTTTAAGTCGTAAGCAAACATTCGATGATAATAAAGGATCAACAAGTACACAGACGAGCATGATTCCGAAAATTAAATCAAGGAAATATTCTCAAAAATACTTAAATTTTGGATTTACCACTACTGAAGTAAATGATGGGGGAAAAAAGCCCCAGCTCGTTATGTGTTTAAACTTACAAATCTGAAGAACAACATGTGAAAGTTGTTTTTACAACCATGTAAAATCATTTAGACATGCTGGCAAAGAATATTAAAAAGTATTTTTTGGATGAGGACAACTTGGTTGCAAGTTACAAGAGTGGATTAGGGATTTATTTCAAGATACTCCAGAAGGGCTCTCAACTTCCGAACTGGATGTGAAATCTTCATAGATTTCACATTCAGTGCAAAATTAAAAGGCAATTTTGTAATAAATCGCTCTTTGAATTTTGGGTAGAGGTGGATGATCTATTCTATGTACTGAAAAAAAACAAAGCACTTCATATACTATTACCATTTTCAACATTCCACCTTTGTTAAACTGGATTTTCTGCGGTGGCTGCTTTGAAGACAAAATATAGATCTCAGCTTAATATAGAAAAATAACTCAGAGTGTCAATTTCTGATGTTAAACCTTCCTTTGAAAAATTTGCTCTACAAGACAAGCCCATGAAAGTCCCTAAAATAATTATTAAACTTGTTCTTAATGTAGTATTAAGAAATTATTTATAAAATACCTTCTTCAGTACTGATACATTAAACGCATACTGGCTGAGAAACACCAGCTCTTCGCACGAGTTCATTTTTTAAAAATAAAACATTATTCTTGATATAATAGCTGAACTGTAAGGAAAGTAAAACTGCGTGCACGACATTGTATACAAAAATGTAAAATGATTTTTTAGATAAATGCTATAACTGTAAATAACTGTTTAAAAGAGAACTGTAATTTTAAACCTCACAGAATTAGCATTTAGAATTAATGTTAATTTATGAAAAAGAATATAAAATTCCGATGAAGAATAATTGTGTTACTTTTTAATATTTAAAGTGAGAAGACTTAAAAGGTTTTACCCCGGGAGCAGGCGTGCACTCGATACTAACGTTAATGGTAGTGCGGGGGACTCAGTGACCCCAATCATTTGTTTATAATTATTTTTACTGTATACGATACAAATCGGAATTCCAGTGAATAATTTAATTAAGAGAATGTATACTTACCGGCTTTCAAGGACTATTCAATTTTTCTTCGATGATTTGAGAAAAAATCCAATAAAACTGAACTAAAATGATTCATAAGTGCAAGACCTTAATAAAGGATGCAAATCAGAAACACTCTCTCTTTTCACTAATATTACAGAAATGTTATTTGCTGGCAAAGCTGTCATATTTTGTTCAAGTTATTGTAGTTATAAAGCTTTCATGACCAAGTGAGTAAATATTAACATCGCACTGTTCAGCTACACGAGGGCTTTTGGAGACGGACCTCGTAATTTTAAACCGTGGTCAAATGCCGAGGACGATACTTGAGCTGGCCTCTTTTAGCTACAACGCCACTCCAACAAGAGGACGTTTGAACTGGCCTCTTTTAACTACCACACCACTCCAACAAGAAGACGTTTGAGCTCTCGACAGATTTAACGTGCATCTCTCCTCTACATGGCGTGTTTTTAGTAGTACTGGGCTCGAACTCGTGACACCTTTGATGATCAACAAATAACAAGTTGAACTTTTTCTTTCTTGTGTCTTTTTGACAAGGTGAACTGAACCTTGTGGTACACTTATGGCTTCATATTTTAAGTTGATGGAGGTCTTTAGAAAGCATTTGAAAATTTTCCTTTCGTTTCATGTTCATCGCGTTTCTCAATCATGAATAATATGCATCTTTCAGCAGGTTCTTCTTTTGGTTGATCAGTTACAACTTCCTTCAATAGAGATCACAGATGCCCCGCGCAGCCGCAGCCTGACTGAAAAGTGAATCATGTCTTCCTTTTCTTTTTCTATAACTAATGTACGGTATTTCAATAATAATTACAGTGATGAATTGTTTATCTTCTTAGAATTTTTCTCAGGGTCTGGATTTCGTTTTTTCTCTTAACGAGTAATATTTTATGTTAAAACGTAATAAAAATATCTCTCATTAAACAAAAATGTTTTTTTTCTTTGTCTGTTTTGGGATCAAAAAGATATTTTTTTTATATTGATGATTTGAAAAAGGCCAGATAATAAACATATATAATTAAATAATAAATATAGTGCATTTTTTTTTTATTATGGAAAAGTATTTTTGTTTACTTCTTTCCATATTTCTTTAAAAAAATCTTTAAATTTTCGATATGCTCGTGCCCCTTAGAGGTGTTATTTGTACTTCCTCAGGTGGGCGCAGCCCCCACACTTTGAGAAACACTGTCGAGGGCTATTTCTTCTATAATTTTAATTGTCTTAACTTTTAATTTGTTTAAACTCCTCACAAATCTTGCTTCCTGTTCGAGTTCTCGGACTTAAGATTTGAACCAATCTGTTTCCACTCGTCGAGACCCATCCAGTCATCTACTTCGTTCCCATTGTGTGCCGGGAAGGCTTATACTAAAATATCATGCACCTATAGTATCCTATGGGGACTGGAAAAAATTTACCCCCCCAAGCAATTGAGCTTGGAACTTGAGGTTTTGTGGTCCGTCGTATTTTCGTATTAGAGAGAGGCTTTACGTAGAATTCGGCTCCCAGGGCCGCCCCAGAAATAACTGAGATCCTATGCCATGAGGGTTGACCGCGCCAGCTTTATTCGGTTCATTGTTCTTCCTATAAGCAACCCTACATATATATTTTCTTGGTGACCCCATAGCCCCATATTTGTTTCTTCACCTATTTAACTTTCTTTTAAAATTATTTTAAAAGGTTATAATTTTAAATCCCTCATGCATAGTTCTCAGGATTTTTGAGATTGTTAATGAAACTATAGATTCTCCTTGTTGAATTGTTTCATCTGTTAGTCTCAGAGAGGGCAAGTTGGGTAGCGTTATCACTAAAATTAGAATCCCAATGTTATTCTATGGGTTCGATCTTTTGGTGAAGCAACGATATTACAGAGATAGAAGTTGACTAACCTTGGGATCACTTCACTACTCTGCAGCAACGCTGATGTACGTGATTATTTACGTCAGTTGTACTTTCGTAAATAGTGTTTAGTTTGCTTCTTTCCGAGCTAGTGTTCACCCTGATGTGGTAAATGGCTACAGACTCTGGACTGGATCGAATGGATTCCTTTGTGTTTCCTCACAACGAGGCCCAGTTTCGAGTTACTGCTGGGGGCGCCCTGCTTCTGATGATTGTTTTAAATGTTTTAATTATTTTAAAATGACCATAACTCTCTCAGACTCTTCAGGCAGATGTCTTAATTTTCTCAGGAACGATTCTTCCCACCGAGACATTTAATGTGAGGTCTCTCAGTGTGTTTCGCCATCTGGTTCGGCATAGATTCATCTCCAGGTTAGCCTACCAACCCTCCCGCGTGTTATCCTATTCTCCCCAGTGGGGGTGTTCTAAATTTATTTAAACTCTACTATCTCTGGGCTTAGCTGATCCGATTGACTGAAGGTTAGTATCGTTCAACTCAGCTCGTGACCGCCTTTCGTCCTTGGCCCAACTTACTCAGCTCAAGAGTTTTAGAAATATTTTAATCTTGTTACGCCAAAGAGTATAACTTCTTGCGTGCGTAAATAAGTACACACACACTTTGCTCTTATATATATATATATATATATATATATATATATATATATATATATATATATATATATATATATACTTAATTTGAGTTAATATTATTTTTTATTGTTTTTGTTAGTTTAATTTATGTGGAAACAGGTTTCATTTTTTAAAATAAAAGAGTATTTTGTTCAAAACAAATTATCTAAGAAAGTTTAACTCAAATTATATTTTTAATATATTTCATACAAATGTTGGGAAAAAAAACCCTTTATATAAGTTTAAAAAAACAATATATTTATATAAATTTCCCAAAGGATTTGGTTTTAAAAATTTTGTTTTTATAAATCTGAATGAACACATGTACAGTAAAGATACAAGTTACTTATTAACAAAAACAGCATTCTGTATTCCGTTTTACATTACAATCATTTATTTACATTACAAAATCACATTATTGTGAATTTATTATATCATTGGATTTTTATACCATACTGCTCATTGAATAGATCTAAATTCATCAACGACCAATGTCCAGCGGGCAAGAGTAGTAATGCCATCACCATTAATGAATCTTTTATTATCTTTTTTATGACAGAACAAGTTTGTTTTGCTTTATTGAATGTATTGAGTGAAGTTTGGATCTAAAATTCAGTTCATGTCAGCATATTTAATTTTTTGATTAAAAGACATGTTTTGAAGTCCTCAAATGTGTTATCTTGTTTTTCAAAAAGATTGTTTTTATCCCTTTAGCCTTTTTCCAATCTTATTATTGTATTTTTCGATTTTAATCCTACATATTCTGTCATGTAATATTTCCCTTGTTTTTATCCTTCCTTTTTCCCATGACTTTTTTGATAACAACAGGTAAATTATAAATGTTGTTTTTTTCATATACATACATATAAATAAAAATGAAGTGTCTGTTTACAATTTGAAATTAACAGCTTTTTACTAAATTCATTTAAAAAAGTATACGGTACTTGCATGAAAAAATCAATTTTTAAAATTTTATCTGCCTGTCTGTCTATCTATCTGTCTGTCTGTCTGTTTGTTCCGGCTAATCTCTGAAACGGCTGGACCAGTTTTGACGAAACTTTCACAGGCAGATAGCCAATGCCATAAGAATAATTTAGGCTACTTTTATTTTAGAAAAAGATTAGGATTCCGAGAAAAAATAAAATTAAAACCAATGAAATAGTGAGCAATATCCGATTCAAATAAAGGGATTATTTATTTCAATAGGGACTATTTTATTCAGCCAGGGATTATTTATATATTTAGTAGGAATTATTTTATTTCACGCCTTCTGTCTTAACGATTGCTAGCAGTCGTATCAAACTTTTTTCTTTGATTCCTTCCTTACGGCTTCGTTTGTGTTCGCGTTTCCCCCTACCTGGCTATTTTGACCATAAAAATTTTTAGACCTCACCCATCGACAGTGTCAAGGTCATGCGTCCCTTTCACCCCTTGCTCAACAAAAAGCAAGTGAAAAAAAGAAAACAAAAAAGAAACATAGATTCACAAAGTAGAAGAAAAGTTTTCGTAAACTCTGCGAAGTGAATAAATACTTTTGTGTTAAATTCCACGTGGACGAAGTCTGGGTAACAGCTATTTAACATAAAATAAATGCATCAGAAAGTAATATTAACGCGTGTTACATCCAGATAAAAATTATTTACACTATTTTAGGGTTTATTACACAAAATTTGTAACAATGTGTTACTTTTGCTGAGCAGGTAGGTGTTTTCAAAGAAATCGACCCACAAAGAGGATTGCGGTGCGTCACATATTATAATAACAATAATAAAAAAAATCAGCAATTATATCTAAATACTTAAAATTTAGCAAACATGGTTTTTCGTTCAGCTGAGTTATGTAAAAGCTTTTTTTTGTTTAATTTATACAATTCACGTAAAATTAACTCATTAAAAACTTCTTTATCCTTCAGTCCGTATTTTTAATTTTTTAAAAATTCGCCCGCTGCGAAGAACGCGCAGCTAGTACAAAATAAGGACCCTCTCCCTTCAAAAGAGGGAAAAAAGGAAGAGGGAGCTCTTTTGAATTAAGAGTACTAAGATATATCAGATAGTTAAAAATGTAGAAACAAATCAATTCTTTTTTAAAATTATTTAAGGAGCAAACTGTCCCTCGCCCCCTACTAAGGTTCAAATATTACTTTCCTTTCTGTAAAATTCATTTAAAAAATTATTGCTTCATATAAAGTAGACATTTGTTCTTAAGTTCCTTTGCTTTGAACCAAGATTTTAAAAAACATTTAGGTTTCTGACAATTGTTTACAGCACGAAAAATTTATATCATCCAACTAAGACTTATTACAGCATTTATATTATAATTTAAATCACCAGTGCTGATAAAAAAAAAAGAAAATTCAATTTCGAGAACAACCTTGACTTGTTGCTATGCAGTAGAAAATCGATATAATTTAATTTAAAACTATTTAAGACATTTGTTAAAATTTAATGCGTGTCTTTCAGTCATTTTAAAGCACTTTAAACAGTTAGCAAACAACTGTTCACTTGGAACCGGTTAACCTCCATTTTGTATTTTAATTCCCCTTCCCAGAATTCTGTTGAAATTTTCCCCGGGATCATATGTCGCAATTCCTGGAAGAGGCGGCACGTGCAAACCCAGAAATCGATCGATACGCGTGGGATGGAATCCTTTCTTAAGCCTCTATCTCCATAGCAACGCCGCCCACCTTGTTTCGCGGAATCGAAAATACATATTTTGCTTTTCTCAAGTTATTGATTAATTGTTTCTAAATTAATATTTAGACATAAACTTCAAATTCTGAAAACGGCTTTCCAGATTTTAAACTCGGAAACCTTTTTTTGAATTTCGCATGGAATATATAATTCAAATTCATAGAAAATTTGTTCTAGGAAACAGTTCTTGTAAAATCTCGAAAATACTCTCCCCGATATTAGAATAATCTAGATATATATATTATAAATGTGAAAGTTCGTGAGGATGATTGGGGGTCTTCCACGCAAAAAACTGAATGGATTTTATTGAAACTTTTCAGTAATATTTCTGGCGTGCGCTGCAAAAAAGCCCACATCAGCATATATCTATATTTTGTTTGTGAAAGAACCCTTTTTGTTTTGGCGACTCAAAGTGCTCGCTTCTAATTAATTCCTGTGATCAGCATAATCCCTCATTTTTTATTTCAGAATAAAACTAAGTTTTGAAAGGAGAAGTTGTTATAAATCTCTCTTTTATTTAGAATGTTTTTATTCATTTTATTATGCACATTTGGTAGTAAGAAATTGATCTTTTTCAAAATAAATACTTTATTGCTTCTGGTACTTAAAGTAAATAAACTTTCTCTTTCATACCACATCATTTGGACAAATTTTCAAAATTTGTTTGTGGTTAGTAGTTAACTATAACGCTATAATTTTAATTGAATAGGCAGATATAGCATTTTTAAGTATAAAAATAATTATAACTACTGTATTGTATTTTCGAGTGAGTGAGTGAATATTAACGTCACACTGTTCAGCTACACGAGGGCTTTTGGCAACGGAACACGTAATTTTTGAACCATGGTCAAGTGACGTGGACGACACCTGAGCTGAAACTCTCTTCTCCTAACTACCACACCACATCAACTTAGAAGGAATATTCTACCAATACTTAGCAGGAATATTCTTTGAAATCCACTCTTCCAGGATATATGGCAGCACGGGTTCCATGATGAGTATTTAGCGGAAAAAATAGTTTGTCAAAATTTAAGTGTCTTATGTTTTTGTATGTTAATGAAGACCTTAGAAAATGATTTGACTACTTATTTTAAGTGAACGGTATATATAATTAATTTTACAGTTGAATATTTTTAATTAATTAGCTCTAACGCGGATTAAATTTCCCAAAGTGGAGTATTTCGTTTAAGTATATCCCTTAATTTTCAATGTAGTGATCCAAAAAAAAATATTGCATGAAAAAAACTGCAGTAAATCATAATGTGGTAGATAAACGTAACGTGCATCGCTCCCCTATACGGCGGATCTTACAAAGCTTTAATAAAGCTCGAGCTATGAAAGTAGCTAGATATTTGCCAACTTGACTCTATCGTTATCATTTCGCTGTGTTTTTCATTGAATCGCCATTATAATTTAAGATACGGTGTTGCTTGCGAATATTAAATTTTAACATAAAATAAATACAACAGAAAGTAATATTACTGTATTACACTTTCAGATATAAATTATTTACACTATTTTAAGCTTTCATTACACAAAACTTTTAACAATGTGTTACTTTTACTGAGCAGAGATGAGCTTAGGGAGGTATTTTCAAAAATCGACCCTCAAGAGTGTTACGGGGAATTATAAATAAAAAAAAAAATCCTATTTATCAGCTATTAAACCTACATGCTTAAAATTTAATAAAGGTGTTTTTTCTTCTTTCTTCTTTTTTTGTTTTGTTTAGCTGAGATATGCAAAAAGCTTTTTTTTTGTTTAATTTGAAATTCACGTAAAATTAACTCATTAAAATATATATTACACACACACACACACACATATATATATATATATATATATATATAGTCTGAAGTGTCATATAAATTATTATCATCTTTCATGTTGCTATAAAATCATCAGTCATTATTTCATACATAAAGAACCGATATTAGTACACGAGCCTTACTTTCGAGTCGTAACGATACTTCGTGTACTCAGTGAAAAGAATACATAAGAACTTGTGAGATATCTAAAATTACCATTCCTACTTGTATTTATTGGTTTCAAAAATTTGAATTTCCTTTTATACATAACGGCCATTAAGTTTTAGAAAATATTGTGTGACGATTATATCAAATTTGATTTCACTATTAGGTTTTAGAGTTTGCTCTTCTGTTGAACATAAACGTATATCGACTCTTTTCTTACATTTTCTATAGTTTTCCTCGAAAATCTATTATTTATTAGTATGTAATATTCCTTTTGAAAGTCATATTTACAGCTTTAGTTCTTAATTTAGTGTTGTAATCTACGTAATTTTTAAGCCAAAGAAACTGAAAAAATTTTAAAACGCGATGAATTTTTTCAAGACTAACTCCCTAATTTAATAATATAGCTTTAAATTTAGAATGAAATGTTTACAAATTATTATTTTGTTTTTGGTTCCAAAGTAGTTAAAAGTCTAGGTTCTTACTATCTCAGGTGTGGGCTTTATTTTTATGTATACTATTTTTCTTTTTCATGCAAATCGGAAAGTTTTTTTAAATTCTATTTTCTCGTAGCAGGATATTGCATAAGCAA
>BMAU01008039.1:0-17404 GCA_019973935.1 Trichonephila clavipes
ATCGATTGACAGCTGTCAAGTGATTTCTTCTCAGTTTGGTTTGGCAATTCATGCAAATACGACTCACCTCAAGCAAGGCGTAGATTCGTCGCAATGGGCTTAAATCGAGATTGCCGTTATTCCTGATTTTCATAAGCGAATTTTGATTAGTGATGAAGCGCACTTCTGGTTGAATGGCTACAGCCAACAAACAAAACTGCCGCATTTGGAGTGAAAGCTAATCCACAAGTGTATGTCGAAACACCGTTACAATCCAGAAAAACTCACTGTTTGGTGCGCTTTATGGGCTGGTGGAATCATTGGTCCGTACTTCTTCACAAACGATGAAGGCCACAACGTTACAGTCAATGGTGATCGGTATAGAGCCATGATTACTAACTTTTTCTTTCCTGAATTGAACAATCATGATGTCCAGGAGCTGTGGTTCGACAATATGGCGCAACGCCAATACACAGCTCGTGCCACAATCGATTTATTGAAAGACACGTTTGGTGACCGCGTAATTTCACGCGTTTCTTTGGACCTGTGAATTGGCCTCCAAGATCTGCTGTGATTTAACACCGCTAGACTATTTTCTGTGGGGCTATGTAAAGTCATTGGTCTATGCGGATAAGCCACAAACGCTTGACTATTTGGAAGACAACATTTGCCGTGTTATTGCCGATATACGTGCCACGAAATGTTGGAAAAGTCATCGAAAATTGACGCCCAGATTGGACTACATCCGAGCCAGCTGTGGCAGCCATATGCCAGAAATCATATTTAAAATGTAATACCACAAGATTATCTTTCGAATAAAAAAATTCATGTTAATCGAATAATACATCGTTGTTTTATTGCAATTTAAAGTACTATACCTCTAAAAGAACACCCCTTTATAAACTACTTTAAAACAAATTGCCCAGAAATCAAGCTTACTTAAGTAATTATGAGGAAGTAAAAAAAAAAAGAACATATTCAGGCAGAAATGATTTTATCAATGAAAATTGAAATATTAGTGACTATTTTTTTTTCACACTGAAAGAAATGCTTTCCTAAAGAATAATTTTTAATTAATTTAATTCAAGACTGAAAAAATGCTTCACAATGAAACCGAAACCAAAACCTAAAGCTCAGAAAACTTCAAATATCTTAAACTATGTTGTTGGCAAGGGTCCCAATGATATAGGCCTCAAGAAAATGTAAAAATTCCGACCTTTTACAAAGTTGTAGTTCATTGTGTAGTCTTAACACAATGTTTGCTTTTCATTGTGTTCTAGTCAAAAAAGTAGATACCTTCAATGTATTTTGCAATCCTAATTATGGGTAAACTGTTCCCAGCTCAGAAAACCAACAGTGCCCATGACTTAACCCATCAGCAATTTATGCAATTGGATTCACTTTTAAAATTATGCTTGTCATTTTTTTCTATATAATTGAATCTCTAATTGAAACATATATAATACATAATATAATTCGGAGAAGATGCCAGTTTGTTAATAATACTTTTATGCGCCGATAGATGGCAACTTTGAGCCTCTGGTGTGAAGAGTCTGGCCCGACATTGATTTAGCGTGTGAATTTATCTGAATTAATCGGCCTTAGTTTTCGATCTTTGAACAGTTAAAGTGGTGAGAATAACTTTTATAATATTCCCTTCCTCATATTTAAAGTCTATAAGCGCATTACTTGTTATTTTAAATAAGATATTAGCAATATAAGTAAGTTACACATTATGTTACACATACGATGCATGTAGAATGCAGCAATAAGGAAAGAAGTGTGTTGGGGCATCTGCCCCCTATATATGGGGAAGATTCCACATGGTTTAGAAATAAATGAAATGAACATTTAATTTTTTTCCATTTTATAACACCTCGTATACTATTGTATAAAATATAGGCTACAATTAATAATTAGTCTGTGAGGATGACACAGGAGATCCCCATAGGACGAGAGACATGTGCCAGGGTTGAAGTTGACCACTACTCCAGCCTACTGTAGACCGTTCTACAGGAAAATTCTGTTTTTAGCAATCTAATTATGAAGAAATTTCTTTTGTTTGTTTTTCTATAGTTATTGTTATTTCACATTTAATTTGGTAATGTTTAATTTATTTTTTCATATACCGTGGTGTTGTTGCATCTTACTCCATGATAGGAGGCAACTTCCCCCATATATGGAGGAAGATGCCACAATTAAATGAATTTCTTTAACAGTAAATTTCAAATTTATTTTCATACTAAGAAGAGAATTAACTTGTACACACATAACCAATTGAATATTGAGAAATAAAATGTATTTTTTCATGGTTTTGCTCATTTCAATTTTCAATGCATACTAATAGAAAATCCTTAACTGTGGCGCTTCTTCCCGAATTCACCTTATTTAAACAAACAATAAAATAATAGTGACAATTTGTAATTCCTACACAAGCAAAGAATGAAGGAAATTAGATTTCAAAAAACATATCAAAAACTTATCATCAAAATATAAGTAAAATAAGTGGTGCAAAAGAACATCCTACTAAGATGGGATAAAAACTAAAAATGCAAGAATCTGAGGGAGCTGAGCTATTTCTAATTGAAAATACAGGAAGAGTGCATTGGGCTAAAATGGAGAATAATTATGATTTCTGAAGCTGTCACTGATTTAGGACAGTAAAATAGGGTTAAGCAAATGCTTTATGTGGGATCCGTCTTCCCCCTCAGTACAAATTTTCGTCATAATCAAAAACAGAGTACTCTTTATAGTTTTTAAACTTATACTTAAATAAAAATCTACTAAAAGTTTCCGTTAACGAGGATTATATCAGTCACTGTTTACGAATATAAATTTTCAAACCCTATTGAGTTTTTATAGAATATTTAGATTCGCTATGGCTTGAAAATTCCTTAGCTTTTTTTCTGCAGCTATCTGGAAATAACTAAGAAAGTATTCAATGGTGGAAGTCCAATATTAAAAGTAATTTTTAGGAGTGATACGTACCAGTTCATATTTATAAAAAAACAGTCTGTACACCACATAAGTGCTAAAAATGCAAGCATCATCAACACAAATAAAAGTTACAGGCAAAGATTTACAAAGAAAATAATCGATTTAAAATCGAAACATGTGTTAATTAAGTCATGAAAGATAAGCCAACAAAATTGCGTATAAATTGACCTGCAATTGCAATTTTTTTATGAGTTAACTTAGAAAACTAATAATATCCTAGTAAGTTCTTTCGAATAATACAAACACTCATTTGTGAAGAGATGTATGCCTGTGTTCTCTTTTTCAGGTGCCTGTTTTGAGACACTTATTTCTATCCCTTCACCAAGTTAATATATATATCCATATGAATTATATTAAAAATTTTAATACTAATATATTTGGTAATAAATTGTTAATTTGTTATTACCTTGTAATCGGAAAATCTTGCACGCTGCATGTATGCAAATGCATGCTACAGCCGGGCAGAAAATGTTAAACACAATGTTGTGTTTATTGGTGTTAAAACAGAAAAGAAAAAAACATATTTATAAAAACAACACTAATACAATATTTATAAGAAACTTTCATGTCAAAAGTAATAATCTTTTAACTAAAAGTTCAAAGTTACCTAAGTGTAGTACTCCCCATACGAAGCTTAAGAGCGCCCTCTTTTCCAGATGCTGAAAAAATTGAGGCAGTCAAAATGGAGTAGGTATGGTGTTTTTCTATCTTTCTCTACAATTTGAAAACAAATTAGAATAGCACTTTTAGAGTTGAACAGCAGAATAGATTTTGGAAATATATTTTATAATTAAGATAGTGTTACTTATATATATATATAACATAACAGTAACAATTACTGTACAAAATAAATATAAATAGGTTAAAACTCGAATAACAATGTACCATGTTCCCCAATAATACTCTTTTCAGGCATTTTATTGTAAAAAAACAAATAAGAGAACTCAATTGTAGCCCTGAGTTTAAATATTAAAGATTAATCAGAATCACACACACAAACAAATATTTCTATTTAACTGTTTTTATCTACCGTTGCGAAATAATAGATAAAGAAATACACCGGTGAGCGAGAGCAAAAGAAACAAATACATTTTCAGATTCTCCAAAATCTACAGGGAACCCATTCAAGTAAAATTTCGTGTGAAAATACTGATATCACTAAATGATGGTAAGAAAAATAATGATTATCACTCATACTCATGATTTATACGCATGAATGCATACCCGATCAAAAGTGGTGTAACAAGATTAAATTGTAGAGAGCTTAATACCTATCGCATCGCTCCGGAGAGCGAAGCAGCTCTCATAAGATTTCTTAGTTTTGACAACTTGAGGCTAATAATTTTAGACTGCAACAAAAAATTCCTTTCTCTTTTTGACCCAAAAAACTTTTGATCTCAGGGGGTGTTTTAATAGAATGCAAATTATTTTGGCATGAACATTCCAGTCATGTATGCGTCAATGGTTTCTCCAACCCTGACCTCTACAGGTCCGTGTTTCAATGGTACCGTAGGTCACACACAAGAAACATTGAATTATTTCTATTTTATTGATTGTAGTGTATTTCCTCGTGGATTTATGCAACTTTCCATGAAGAAGAGGTTAAACTTGGAGCCCAGAGACGTCTTCCAAGGCCGCACAACACTAATACCACACTCACATAAAGTCGCGACATCAGCATATAAAATATAAGCAATCAACGTCCCCTCCCTTAGCAGACCATGGTAAAATTATCATTTGATCACCAAATGCGGTGATAAAAGGTTAGCCACAGCTGCCCTATTCAGGTTCTAGATCAGATTGGTCGACCTATTCTCAGAATATCACAGTTTCAGGTATTTTGAACCAGTTGCTCCCAGCTTTTGTCAACATCATTAACTTCAAAACCTGAATGGGGCCAATTGCCCGCCTAAGGAGAAGCTTCCGATATGATTATAAGTCTCCTCCACGCACTTCACAGTTTTTAAGGAGCTTTTTGAAGTACAATACTTTTAATGTGCAAAGCATCACCCAACACGCCATCTAGATCATAGAACCAACATTGACATAACTACTCGCTTTCATGATACTAAAGGGATAGAGCTAAACTCTCTAGTTCTCCCTATACACGCACTTAGCGAATCAATGTTCAGACTGGTATCGACTCATAATGAACAAAAAACTGAAATCAGCTAAAAAATTTTATTTGTCTAAAATACGTGGAGAAAAAATCTTTTCAATTATAAAAAGGGGGAGTAGGCAAATGTTAGATATTCAACTTTAATATCACAATGAAGTAAAAAAGTAAAGGACACCGATAGAGCTTTTAAACCTTTTATTAAGTAACATTTATTATAATTTTCAAACACTTTCAACCGATGAATAAGGATTAAAATCTGTTATGTAAGAAATTTTTGATGGTTATATTGGTGATGATTTCAATTAAATTCAAACTACGCTACTTGTAATTAAAATTCTCAACTATCCCAAGATCTTTTAAGCCAAATAAAATGATCTTTTTTTTTTGTGAGAAAATACTTTCAATATTCAAGAAAGCTTGTTTTTAAGAACTAATTATGCTATGGAAAACTCCAAAGCTTGCATAAATCAAGAGACCTACGAAAACAAATTTTCAAATTATGCATTTTCAGTGAATTTTAAAAAAGTTTCCATTTCTCAAGCATATGGTGATCATTTGTTAGACTATGCTACCATGTTTGAGAAAATGCAAAGCAAAATAAAGTATCCACTCTATCTTTTGCAAGAATAATGCACCTCGTTTTTAAATAATCAATAAATGGGACATTAAGTACTATTTTATGGAAATGTTAAATGATACTTACCTTTAATATTTTGGCACACCAACATCACGAATGGATCGTGGATGTATCACATCGATACAAAAACCTGAAAAAGGATTGACATCAATATGCAACTATATGTAGTCAATTATTTTATTTTGACTTAATAATGCATTAACTCTAAAAATATCCACTCTTATTGAAGTACACGATCTGAAGAAGGGGGAAATATTTGAACAAAAAACATCTTCCCTTTTTTCATAAAATGCAGTAAAAATTATTATTATAAACAGATATTATTATAAAATATATTTTTTAAATTCTATTATATATCTGGAAAATGTTGAAACAATGAAACTCTACTTATACATTAGATTTCGTGGTATCTGTTGAGAGCGCTAAATATATGTCTTTGTTTATTGATTACTGATATTCTGTATGTTAAGAGCATAAAACAGCATTGGATTGACTAGGCAGGTGGGGAGGGGGCAAATTATTATGACACCTTAACACTTACGCGGAGATCAGAGGAGTTCTTGTTATTACAGGGCGAGATAGCCATTAAAAGGAATGAAAAGTATGAAGCATCAATTGCATTGTGTTGCTTGAGTAAAAAATGAGGGGAAAAAATTAAAGTGGAATGTGTGAACGTGCTCGAAGCGCCAAATCCGCTGTCAAGCAAAATGGCTTCAGTTAAATGTTCGAGAGAGGCAGTTACGAATATTTGCAGAGACTGGATTATCAAGCTGGAAACTAGGTCTCCACGCCAGACCTGTGGTCGTCTACAGATTCCCGAGTGCTCGCTTTTGAAAAAGAATTGCGAAATTTATCCAGTCAACAGAACAGCAATTTGCACATCACATTACGGAAACCTTAATCAATAAGCTAGTACGAACGTCTCTCAACGGACTGTTCACCGCACACTACACCATATCGGCAATAGTAGCTAAGGACCCGTTCAAAAGACTTATTGTCAGCCTTGAACAAGAGTAGACGTTTCCAGATAGCGAAGGAGTACAAGGATTGGACAATAGATGACTGGAAATTGTCAAATTGGCCAATGAATCTCCTTTTCAATAACATCATGCTGGTGACAGATTGAGAGTATGGAGGAAAAAACAAAACAAAAAATCTGAGACCCTCTCCTACATTGCTTACAATTCTTCAAGCTAATGGAGGCAATAGCTTGAAGAGTGTGATGCTTTCTTGGCATTGCAAGGATCCCTTAGACTCCGCGTGGAAGAATGCCTGATTGCGCAAAAACATTTCAGTATTAACCCAAGCTATTTAATGGTGTACTTTGCCGGGGAGGGCTGTATTCAGCAGAACAATGCTCCCTGTCAAGCAACTAAAGTCTGTAGATTGTTCGAAGAGCATAACAAATACATTACTTGTTTAATTGATCCCTGCAATAATAACAATGTGAGAAGATATCGAACAAATATCGGGACGGATGGATGCAGTACCATCCAATTTAAAGGCAGTGAAAGTGTGTAATTCATCGGTTATAGTCTCAGGTTCCTCATATCTTCTACGAATATCTCATGGAGCAAAAGAATTGTAAGTTATAAGGGCAAGAAAATGCCCAATATTGCATTCAAGGAGTGGTCATAATTTCGCCACACAGTAATGTATGCTAAACATCCTCCTGAAGTATTTCTCGAATTTTAACGCTCCTTTTTTTCCTACTTCCTATCTTCAAATTCCAATTATAAGAAAACTATCGAGAATCTTCGACTTTTTGATAATCTCTTTGCATTCTCGGAACTAGGTACGAAAAATTTGTTTTAGAAATAGACCTTTCCTTATTGCAATCATTAGCCCATACTTTATTAAGGTTAACTTTGTGTCCTTTACTTCCTTCTAAATAGTTTTGATACATGCCTCTTACAAAAATAACTAGGTAAAATTTTCTGAAAAATATTTTAAAAATATTTACCTATGGCTGAGAGCAAAATCTCTTCTCGTGAAAGAGAACTGACTTCATTTTTGTAGAATAAGACTGAAAACAAATTCACACACATTATTGAATAATTCAAGGCAAGAAGCTAAAATATACTCAAGGTACTACACATAAAAATATTTACTCTTATCTCAAACAAAGGATATATTTCTGTAAAAAGATTTGACTAGATTTGTGACATAATTTATAGTAACATTAAAAATTCAATGCAACTGAGATTCTTCTTTACTTCAATTTTCTCAGTTGCTTAAAA
The DNA here is from genome assembly GCA_019973935.1 of Trichonephila clavipes. Lineage (NCBI taxonomy): Eukaryota > Metazoa > Arthropoda > Arachnida > Araneae > Nephilidae > Trichonephila > Trichonephila clavipes. Next base: position 7,973 of record BMAU01008039.1, read on the forward strand.
TTTAGATTCAAATAGAAATTAAACTCTTGCAAAAGCTGATATGTTTGAATGAACAAAAAGCAGATGCTTCCTGAAGACACTAAAAGCCTAATAACTTCTGTGAGCTTTGAATGACAATTTTAGCATTCAAAACTATTTTCAGTTTAATTCAACCTGGATAATTAGATGGTAACTTTTGTAGTATCTAGAAGATCGGAAAAGAAAAATTTACTTTTGTTCCATTCTTATGCATATACACTGCTGATCATTAAAATTGCAACTCCAAGAAGTGACCAAACAGACGTCAAATAGGCATTGAACAAAATCATTGGATTAAGAATAATTTGCATTTAAGCTCAATCGAACCACACAGAAAAGAGAAACGATATCTCAAAATCCGTATAAATAAAAAACTTATTCAAAGGGTTTCTCATCTCGAAAATCGTATTTAGAAAGTTGATTGAGAAAATATCGTGTTGTGCCTCATGTAAGAAGGAGTAATGATTAATAGCCGTGTCGGGATTCCATAGCACCGGCATCGCAACCTATCGAGACCATGGTATATCTTTTCGCGATATTACTGCTTGTATTGGTCGGAATCTAACGGCTGTTGTATAATCGATGGGCTTTTTTCCCGCCAAGGAAGACCGAGCTCAAGCAATAAGTACTAGAGCTATGTATATCATTCTCCCCGGAGGACATTTACCGAGCCCACTGGGCTGCTTTATTTGAACATAAGACATTAGATATGTGCAACACAAGACACTTTAAAGTTAACCATTAGAATCAATGGGTTTTAAACGCATACTAGATGTCACTCCAGATCCCAACGGCTCTTATCTTAACACCTGAAAGAATAGACATGCTGTTAGGTCTGATTCAAAGAATCATACAGCCGTTTCACAGACTTTTGGTCATGAAATGGGTTTGTTTGCAGCACGACCAGCATTCGCTAGGACAGTACGTCATCAATAATGATACGGCGACTATTGTTGTGGGTTTTTTTGATACTGCAACACAGACATGCGGCGATAAGAGGTACATCCAACGACAAAACTGCATACCAGAAGTGACAGAGCGCAATTTGGATGGATCCATGTCTGGAGATACCAAGGTGAACGCATGTTGCTTGTTTGTATTTGATATCGTCATACGGACCCTGCATTTGGTGCAATGATGGAAGCAACTATTGAGTACAGGACACAAACACTTTCAAAAATCGATTTCAACAGCAGTTCTGAAATTTTAGAGCTGGCAGCTATCCTTTATCTTTGAGGCCGCAAGGCATCCATTTTCAGCTAGACCGTAACACAAGTACACATGCTATTTGTAACCTGAAAGAGGTGTTTTTACTGCTATCCCTGCCTTGTGTGTGTGTGCACTCGTTCCCCAAGTCTCTCATTCATTGAAATTTTCTGGTCGTGTGTTGCGAGGGAAAGAGTCATCGAAAATTGGACGTCAGATTGGACTACATCCGAGCCAGCCATGTCAGTCTATGCCAGAAATTATATTTAAATGTAATGCCACAAGATAATCTTTCGAATATAAAAGATTCATGTCAATCGAATAATACATCGTTGTTTTATTGCAATTTAAATTTCTATACCTCTCAAAAAACACCCTCATACTCTCACCTTTCAAGTCAATCCTCCTGTTTACATTCCACCATATACACCTCAACCAACCTCCTCGCGATACACTCGTATCCAAAATTAGGTCAAATATGTTTTTAGTCTTAATTCTAAATTGCCACCAGTAAAATTAATAGAATTCACATATTTTGAATAAGTACAGTATCAACTCAGCTTAGGAAAAGTGTCCAGCGTTAATTTTGCACAAATATTAGACCGAGACCGAATATTCGAAAATTTTGCTTTACAAAGTTACGTTAATATTGCATTAAAGCAAACAAGTTAACCTGTTTGCAGCGGGAATGACTTCTCGTAAATAGTTTAGAAGATTCTTCAGATTGAGAATCGAGGCAGGTTTGAAGTTGGATCAACTTTTAGTTGAGGTAACTCTAGTGTTACAAGGGATCCCCTGCAGTGGAATGTATTCCAAAAGTGGCATTGTCGCCACGAAGGTCAGCCAAGGCCACCGCAGAGCAAAGACATCTTCACAGAACCGCTATTTGGCATTAAGTGGAGGACATCGGAGGAAAACGGCTTCTCAGGTTGCTTGTGACCTTGCTCCCATGTCTGGAAGAAATGTTTGTATGCAAACAGTCAAGACGTCTTGCAGAGACCTGGCTTTTACGCTCGTGTCTAATTTTTTGTTACCCGGAACTGCAAACAGGAGACCGGGTTTTGTGAAACCAGAAACAGTGATAAGTCGAAGTTTACCAGACAAAGTGATTCTCGTCGAGTCTTTATCTGGAAAGAGAGTTGAGCTCACTTTCATCTGTCCTATATAACAAATAGATTTGGTTGCGACGGAATCCTTGCGACGGGCAGCATAATTTTTCGGCAGTCGTACACCACTGTACGTCTTCAATGCAGTACCGTCAACTCACTGCGCTGTAGGGATGAGGGATTCGAAGCCAATGAGATGTTCCAGGTTCTATGGGCCCGACTAGATATTAAAGGACGATAATGCGCAACCACATCGAGTTTATGTAGTCCACAAATTTCATGAAGAGGATACTAGCCGTATGAATTGGCCCCTCGGGGTCCTAATCTGTTGAATGCGTTTTCGTATGGTCAAAGGAGCGCCATTTGTCAGCGCAAACCAGAGGCTAGAATCGCCTCCAGGGGTTTAAAGTCGTGGTTTCGAAAGAAAGGCGTTATTGCCACAAATTTGTACGCCTAAGGAGCATGCCAACATGTTACAAGACTTATACTGCGGCAGCAATGGTCCCACTTCATATTAAACAGGAAATCGACTGGCAAAGGCATTTACGAGGCTTATTTATAAAGAATTTGCTTTGATCAATTAGATCTAGACTCGAAATTTGGCAAGCATATTTCAGGAAACTAAATTAAGCGGAAATCTAGTCGGGGGAAGATTACGAAATGCAAAGGAGTGCTGTACTATATCAATTTTAGAAATCCTGTATTTTTTTAAACAAAAGGCGAGTCGAAAGAACGTTTTTCATTACAAGCCAATACTTTAGTACTAGGCCTTGATATCAATCGTTTATATATTTATACAAACTCATGAAATATCCAGCAAGGCGAGAGCAGGCAACAGCTAGTATAATACAATAAACTAAAATACGATCAACTGCTTTTTATACAAGGATCCAGAAACAAGCAGTTTAATAATCCGTCCAAGTCGAATCCTGTTAATTTAATATATCGTTCAAATTTCTGCAGTAGAAAATGAAATTGCTTTTTACCCGGCACGGTTTTTTTAACCATTAAGCATATTACCTGAACTACTCGTATCAAAGTCAGTATTATTAGTTCGTGATATAGATTCTTTTTTAGGTTTAGAACATTTCATGCACTTTCCGAAGCATTATTGTACTTTGTTATTACAATAGTCTTATTGTTACTAATTTTGTGTAAATAGTGTAAATAATTTGTATTCAAGTGTTTAATGCATTTATATTACTCTATATTTATTTCATGTTAAAATTGTCACGTTCAATGACACGAGCGGTTATATATTTCTAGCAATTTCTGTCGCGCATATAAAAAGGATGCTCGCCGGTACGACGAGTATTAAGCCAGTGAGTAGTGAGCATTGTTTTGACGAGCTATTAGCTCGGCTGTGCTTGTGAATAATCTTTACTTACGTGTATTACCGATTACGTGTATTACCGATGAATCCTGTATTGAAAGAATTAGATTTTTGTTAATTCGCATCGCTGTTAAAGAACCGATTTTCTTTGCGATTGTTTTTGCATAAAATTCCCGAACCTGATCTACGTAACATTAAAAATGTCCAAACTAAATAAAAGGAAATCTAAAACACAATAACCGAAATATTTTGGATGGTCTTATGACTCGCATAATTACAAATACTCATCTTTTTCTGCGCGAGTTTTGTCGAAAGAACTCGAATAAGATAAAAACAGATCACACGTAATAAATAAAAAAATTATTGGTAATTCGTTTTCGTAGCAATGAATTTAAGTAGACTTTTTAATACTTACGTTCCTGTACCTTCACAGCAACGCGCTATGTAAAACGATGCATGTTTACAGAGTGTGGTTATGGGAAGTAAAGGTCTAAATTTAGTTAAGGTATACTCTATTAAAGTAAAAACCATGAAACGCAAATTCATCGTTTTGAGCATCATAAAAAATTCACGAAAATAGTCTGATCGCATAGTTTAACTTTCAAGTAAACTTTGTATCATCCTGGAAAGGTTAAGACTTAGCAATAAAGGAAATACTGCGAGATGTGACAAGATTAAGGTGGTTCAATAAATCATTGTATTTACAGGATCTATTCTCCGTGACATCATCACCTTCAAAGTAGACTCAGCAGTGACACTTCTGCATTCGGTGCTGCCAATACTGGAAAAAGTTTTGGAACGATCTTTTTCGAAGAACAAGAATTTAGCAGTTTTTTTGACGGAGCCCCTACAATGGAGGTAAAAAGGTTCCCCTTAAGATTTAAATGTAGGAAATAGAAGTAGCCTAATCAAATAAGGAAGATTTATCATACTAGGGTTTTCGTGGTCAGGAACTGCTCAGATAGGGACGTGTGAGCAAGTACACTGTCCTGCTGCAACAGCCATTCACTCTACAACCGAGACCTTTCCTAATTTTACCACGGAATCTTTAGTATTTCAATGTAGTAGTGTTTAACAGTCTGACCACTGGGAAAGCACTCAATCATTACAATTCTATTAATGAAGACAAAATTTCTTCAGTTTTGGGGCACTGGGATCACGGAAGCTTCCATTGCATTGACTGGCATTACTCGAGTCAAATTCCGTCGAGTTACCGATTCCAACAAATTAGGCTTGTTTACAATGTGTTCCAAGTGTCCACACATGTTTTTAGGGTACGATTTGTTTTTGGACAAAAATTAGGAATCTTTGCACAAATATTCATTTATAATTTGTCAGCGAAACTACGCCGAACAGCTTCCTTTATCCAAGTCGACTAAATTCGCCACTGCACGAACCGTCCTCGTTCCCGGATCACTTCACGAACTTTCGCAATGCTTTGTTCTGTAATCGCCGACCTCGTTCTCCCAGCACGTTAATCTTCCACATTGCCTCTTCCCCTTAAAAAACCGCTTATGCCATTTATACACACGCGCACGAGACAGTTTCTTTCGTTTCTACAAGCCTCTCGTTAATATTTGCGATACTTCCGTGGCTGATTTAATCAGGTTTCTTTGAACCTTGGATGTAAAATCGAACCGAGAATCCGATATTTTTCCGGCAGATCGCAGTTGCACATGTTCACATAACGACGCAGTACTCTCAACTAGAGTGATCTATCAAGTCGAAATTGGTCGCATGGATAGGAGGTGTGTGGGATGAAGTCCCCAAAATTATTTTTGGGGACTTCACCCTTTTATAGCTGCACACGTAGTCTGGTTTTTTGCTTCACACCTAGTTTTTCTACAAAAAGATTTCTCCTGCAATGAATTTAGTAATTTATATAACTTTAAAAATTAGTGATATGAAATCGAAGGAAATGCGGAAAATTTGCTGGGGAAAACCAATTACCCAATACCATTTCCAAATAACCTTGATAAAAATATAAAAGGGCATAACTCAAACTATCAAAACGAATTCAAATGAAGCATATTTTAGGGTATTTCCAATTCAGTTTATCAATACTCTAATTTTGAAAACTGGTTAGTGCCATCACAATTTTCGAAAATTCTTCAAATCTAAAAATTTACTGTACAGCGACAAATGATGTCGCTTTAAAACAATTCAAGTTATGATCTAAAATTCTGAAACATAAAGCAAACTTTCAGTCATGAAGTTACTTTGTAAAAGCGCTTCATAAAGACGCACTTGAACACAACTATCCAAATATTTAACGATTTGTTCCACGTTCTTTTGGGTAATTCCTTTAAGGATGCGTTTCCAAAGTTACTTCTTAACTGCCAATCAGCTTCATTAAAGCTCTTCCTTATACTAAGAAGGTTACTAGTACAAATCTCTGTACATGCATACTATCGCAGCAATGCTAACGTTCCAGATAATTCACCGAGATGGCAACACCGATTTTGCGTGTGTGGTATCCCCTGAATTGGCAACCTTGTACTTCGTTTCATATAATGTCCAATACGCAAGTATACAAATTTCTCACTTATATGCAATCCCCCTCCCCCCAAAAAAGAAAGTGGATAGAGATTACTTTCAGTAAAACTGCATAAATATTATCCAACAAATTCATATTGAATTATAACTTACGAATCGAGCTGGGAGACAAGAGTATCATTATCGTAATGAAAACTTTAGACCGCAAGGTATTAAGATTTATTAAAATAAGACATTCAAATTACCACTTTTCTTTGTTATTTTAATACCGTGGAAAATTTTTTCCATGCAACGTTATATACCAAATATTTCCGAGGAATGAACCTGTTAAGCGTGAAATATTTAGCAAGATCCAAACAAAAGAATACAGTTTCAGAGTTACCCCCAATTCCTTGTATGAAATTGGCATCTTGCTTCCTGTAGGACTGTTCTATTGCTCCATCAATATGTCTACTTCGAGTATCAGAGTTGTTCTTTAGTAAGCAGCCAAAGATTAGCATTCTCCATAACACAAGCCCTTTCTTCTAAACATTTCCTGTGCAAGAAAGAGTTAAATATAATAACGAAGTAAACTTCACAATTCAAAATATTACAGTTTTGTATACCAAAATTTATTATATCCAATTTCTTTTGAATAGTGGATCTTATTGATCAATTATTCCTTCATTAAATCAGGAAATATGCATATATTTAATTGTATGAAGGAAGAACATTTATACCTCTTGATCTTTAAGGCTCGTGATTTAGACTAGGTGGATCACTTCTATTTCCATGCACGATAGTCAAAATAGATACAGGTATTTAAGCGCAGTTTAAGTTTAGTTTGTTTGATTGATTTGCATAATGAAAAGTCAATAGATGATATAATAAATTTATACGAATTCCTTTTGCGTTCGTATGGATAAAAATACTGTAGTGTGGATAAAATACTGTCGAAAATTCGCCACTCAAATTTGTTTTACACTCTCCTAATTAAAGACACAATCTGTTAACTTGCAGCTTAAAACATAACACAATTCCTTGTATATGTATGAAAAGCACTAGTCTCGAGAAAGAGAAGCTCGGCAGTCAGATTTGACGATAAAATTTAAAGTTGAAATGTAGGAACTGAAGCTGGGTAACGATATATTTAGTCCATAAAAACGCCAAGGGCAGTTCATTTCATTCAGTTGCCAAAGAAATTTGATTTCGACTGTGGCAGACGAAAGAAGCTTAACTTATTCCTGTAATTTATCCATTCCGAGAACACAAAACGCTCACTACATATTTAAACCAAATTAAATTAGCGTAATTAAAGATTTTCAACTGCGGAAGATGTTAGACGAAACACTTGTAATAAGAGCACCATTTGAGATATACGAGATTAATGCAATGAACTTTTCGGTACCAAGACCATTAAATGTTTAATGGAGTGTTTTAGATTCAATATCCCCGAGGAGAATCAAAAGCTCTTGTATTTTAGAGTCACAGGGAGCCTCTTATCTGGTTCGATGTAGCGGACAACCATCAAGTACATGACAATAATACCTCTTGTCCTCATGGTCTGTCATCTGAATAGTGAGCAATACATTCTCCGATATTAAGATGTGTGGGTTTGTCCCACATTCGAATCTCTGAGAAGTCCTAAAATCGCATAATGCCCATCATTTCTCGACAAAGAGTGTTTAACAGTTGTCTTGGGCAGCACGTCCTCTAGATTTCTCATTCATTGACATTACATGTTCGTGAATTGCCGAGACGGAGCCCCCGGGATGTCTAAATAGTTTAAAACTCTGGCCTGTATGCAAAATAGGCATTATCCGTGATATTTAATAGTAGACCATAGTGTGCGTTATCAAAAACCTCGAAAAAGGCAATTTTAAACAAATGTGCACGACTCGCTACTCACTAATTGGCTTGACTGATGACAATCTTTCGACTACATGAGGTGCACAATTGTTTGTGGCATTAGGCCTAGACATGGACAACGGTCATCCCATCATATTAAGTTCGCACCACTTTTGTCCTTTGACATGCAGTTTGAAATTTCTCTTCCCGATAAAAAATGTATGGGAATAAAATCAGTCAAATTATCCGGATCATAATCTTCAGACAGTCGAGAATGGAATAGAGCTCCCACCAATGGCAAGGCTCCAGACCCATTAAGCCCCCATGTCTTAAGCCGTCCCTGATGACCACTCCAGGTTCATGAAACATGGCATAGACTAAACAGTATAGAATAATATCCTTGTCATACAAATCCTGTTAGTCTTTTATGAATAACCAGGTTAAAGCCGTTTTAGCAACTGGAAAGTGGTAGCTGCGTAGTAATGAGACTATCAGAAGTACGGATCTGCTTTTATACCATGTCCAAATATGTACTACCTGATAAAAGAATATGAAATCGATTTAAATGCCGACAAAGACTATTTCATATTTTTTTTATCAGCATTTAAATCAATCTAGTATCGAAATATACCGATAGACTTTACATTGAATCAGCGGAGAAATATGTGGAAAGTTCTGCTCTGCTTAGTACAAATATAATGTAAAATCCATTTAATATAATTTGAATGTTCTCTCTTGAATATGCAAAAAATTCCGATGTGTGTAGACGGATATATTTACCAGTTATTAAATCCATTTTAATTCAAATGGAGTTCCAGTTCATTAAAAGTAAATAGAACGTATAGGAGCAGTTCATATCCAATCAAGCAGAATTTGATCTGAGAATTCTAAATTTTTTTTGTAGAGTTATACAATATTTTCTTATAAAGTAGTTGATTATCCGCAAGCCATATTACAAGGAATTAAAATAAAGGACAGATGGATACGCTATAGAACACTACGAGTCTAACCTAGTAGTAATTTGTTAGTACTCTAATTTTAGTAATCAAAATCATTACGAAATACACACCAGAGAAGTAACATCTAGTTTAGGCAGTGGCGGAGCGAAGACTAGGCCCTGCAAAATCAGGTTTTGGGTCCCAAGCCCAAACATGTACATTGAATCAGGATTTTGATCCCCTCTAACAGCTACCCCCGCACAATGCGGGGCTGTACGTTACGCCACCGAGTCGAGGAACGTTTGTATAGACATTTGTAGCCATGATTACCCTCAAAGCTTGCGATGGTGTTCATGGAATTCAGCCACCAAAAATTACTTTTCAAATGTGTTAATAGGACGTTAATATACAATTACGGGGTGTATAGTTTATATCAAAAGAACAGGAAACCAACGAACACGAAGTTTTTAAAGCGAAGAAAGGAGGGAACAATTCATCTAAATGAGTG
>BMAU01008041.1:0-107107 GCA_019973935.1 Trichonephila clavipes
AGGAACGAAATATTGATTCATAAAAATTAATAATTTTAAAAGTTAATACTTATAATAATTAATCCTTCATAAGTAAGTACAGGATCAAATAGAATTATTAGACAATTTGATTATTGAAAAAGATCAGGAGGAGATAGACAGAGAGAGAGCCACAAAATGTAAGCACTTGCCCAGTGTAAAATATGGGCCCACTCTTTATCTGGAATGTTCTTTTTTGTCCTTTAAGATTTGTCGTTAAATTTACCAATTAAAATAAGTGTGTTTAACGCTTACACATTCACACGTGAATCAAATATCTAAAATCAAAATGACACGCAGAAATGATTTCCATTGATACTCATGTTATATCATTTTCGCTTAATCTGGAACATATTATTCTTGATTTTGAAAAAAGAGAGAAAGTTAAGTCACCATCAGTTTTTCCTTGAAATATTTTCTTAAAGAATATTTAAAGTATATAAGATCTGACAAGATATATGACTTACTAAATGACTAAGTTTTAAACTGAATAAATTGTTTCCATTTTTTTTCTTGTAATTTTTTAGAAGAAATACACTAACTTCCACCCAAAAAAATACAGCACCATAAAAATAAGCATCAAACTGCATAAAATATTAATCGTGTGTTTATCGCAATGTGATAAACAAACGATTAATATTTCAGCGTAGATACATGTCTCATGAGTTCATGTAGCCTCCCCTTTAACCGCGATACTAATAAACAATAAAATACCATTTTGAAGTACTGGAATGACGTTCTTGTACAGTCTTTCGTGAACAGTTCATCACAGCTTTGAAAAAATAATACAAACGTCTTTCAAGCATGAGCTCAACCTAGAAAGAATTATTGCTTATATAAATTCAGATTATCATGTTGATAGCTCGGTATTCGTGTCGTGGTGGTGAAAATTGATTTCTTTTAATTTTTATACTAAAAAAAAGTACAACTTTTAATGCTTCTAATACAGTTTTTATTTTTACGTTAGAGAAATTAGAAGTATCTTAATAGTTCAATATCTGGTACTAGTATGTATTAGTTACAGTTAAAAGTTTACATTTTCTGCCGCAATTTCTAAAGAGGGAATTACAACAAAGAAAAGTTAAGTGGGAATTACGAGAAAATTCTACTCATTACATAAATTTGCAACTTTGCACATTTATTAATGCTATATAAACAAATAATTAATTCAGAGATTTTTTTTTAAAAAGTTATTCAAAAAATTTATGAGTAAAAGATGTGCATTTATTTCTTTTGTTTTTAAAGTTTCCGTGTAACTACGCATAAAGAAATAAATACAAAACTACTCAAAAATTTGAAAATGCCATGAATAACGTAATAATTTTAAAAAGTGGAATTACAACAAGAAGTAACTTACGAGAAAATTCTACTCATTACATAAATTTGCAACTTTGCACATTTATTAATGCTATATAAACAATACCGAAAAATCCACGCCCAAATGTTGATGATTGTACGGCCAATCAATTTTTTAAAAACTGTTTCTTAAATGTGGTTATGTTTCACACTACGGAAAAGGCTGAGTGAAGTGCCCTTCTTAAATTTCGCTCCATTTTTTACGAACTCAATATAAAATTTTTGTATTGAGTAATTTTGTATAGGATTGAAGACACAAGTTATATTTTTGTATGAATGTAATTGTATATAATTACTACTCGGTAAACATGAAAGCTTCATTTACCTTAAGAAGTTATTTTGAAATCTTATTATATTTGATGGCAAAGGCATTTCATTACAATAATTATTTATGAAAAAAAGTGTAACGTCTAGTGATTTTATTTCGACTAAAAACTTAATAAATAGTAATTTTTCAAATTACCAGAAGTAATACAGATCGAAAAAAATTTCAAGATTAAGTTAAAATATATTACCTTATTTTTGAGGTGAAAAAAGTATCGTAGAGTAGAAGCATCTTTGGAGCTTATATAATGAAAATGAGAGAAACAAAAGTTTATATTATTAAATTATAAAAAAAAGACTACAAAGAGATCAAAGGGAAGGGGAGAAAAGGACATTGGGGATGTCTCATTTTTCGCCTTCTTTCGCTGTTTTTGCGAAAACCTGTGCAGAAGTTTGTTTTCTACCAATACACCTACTGTAGCAGAGAAACAACATTTACAGAAATTTCTTTATGCGTTAATATGAAATGTGAACTATTTTTAATAATAATAAAAAAGAGAGAAAAAATTTCTCGAAACTACTTTAAATTAATTAACATTACAAAAATGGGAGATAAATTTTCGAAAATTCTCAGACACAGTAGAATATATTACTTTAAAAATGTATACATTATGTTAGAATATATTATATTTGAAAACGTACTTATAGAGCAGATTCAAATTTATATAAACATCTCTAAAATGTAATTTAAGGAAAATTGATATACATGAAATTATTAAATTTCATGCAGTTCGTAATGACATGGTAACAAAAATTAACACATTTAAAGTGAAGAATTGGAATTAAATAGCTTTTAAGATCATCTTACTTATATTCTTTCATTCTTATAAAAAATAAAATTTTGCATTTACTCTTAGATTTCTTGTTTTTTCTTCTTTAGTGTTAACTAATTAATTGCTATCCTTACAAAATGGATATTAAATTTGGGGGAGGGGATTTAAAAGTGGTTCCTTTAAAAAGTTATTTTACTTGATTGAATCTTTTAAAGTAAACAAAACACTTTTGTTATTAAAATTTTTATTCACTTTTCTTTTAAATCTATTTAAATAATAATCTTTATCTAATAAAAATGATTTTTATATAGATAATTATGTTTAGTAAAAAGAATTTATTGTTGATTAGGGAATCTTAAACATTTATAATAGTAAATCATGCATTTAAATTTGTTTCAACAAAATTGTTAGTAAATTTTGTGCCACTTATACATATATTATTTACTAAGAAAATATTTAGTTTTAATGAATTATAATGACTTTTATTAAATGTTAAAAATAAATACGCATTATCTATGCTACTCACTCATTTTGTAAATCTGAATATTTTTGTTAATTAATAGAATATTAATATACATTTGGCAAAAGAAAAGCGGTAAACTACCAGTAAGTATTTCTCGTAATAAACATAATTTATTATTAAAAGCAGAAGCATTACAATAGCTAAATATTTTATCTAATATACTTTTCTATCATCATATGATTACTTTAATTTTACCCGATATGTGGCGCTGTTCACTAGAAAGTGCATAATGTAGTTTTTTAGTTTACATGATACGACAGGCCGCCATGTTTTTCTTTTAACAAGCTGTACTTTTTGGCGTACAGCTTTCAATTATTTTTCTCACCAGCAGATGAAAAATATTTTACGACTTATTCTGGAAATATTTTGCTGTCAGAAAAAGACAAAATTATTTCCCCCCAAATGCTTCTGATCTGCATTATGAAATTAAGTGTACTGGCGTCGCTTAGTGCTTCAACTCAAGCTGAGGTATGATTTAACTGAGGAATTTTTAATTGCTACTTGAAAGTGCTTCAGTATCGAATTAAAAGTAATTTGTGAATAATTTAACTCATGTAAATAAAAATTAATATTTGACCAAAAAAATTTTGTCACTTGGAAGATCCTACTCTTAAAGTTATTTCCATAACGAGTTACATTTCTTGGATGTAGATCTTACATGTGTGAATAGTTTGTCTGAAATAATAGTAGAATTTATTATGTAATTTTTGAAAGATCTTTAGTCATTTTAATACTCTATTTCGGTATAGTAAATGAATTTAATTGATAAATCAGTTGTTGTTTTAAATTTACAATCGATCTTCTTTATTAAAAAAATATTGGTAATTTTTAAAAGATAAAAGTAGTGATTTTATTTTTATTTTGAATAATCGAATACGATTTGATGTTGCTTTTACAAAATTTAATTATATTACAACTTATGTTTACTTCAATGTAATTTTTGTAATATTACATTGAAAATTTTGTAATAATAAAAAGAGAAATTAGGAAAAAATAAAATATATATGAATAATAGAAGCTAGTTTTTTGTGTTTTAAATACCGTTCTTATATTTGTCTTACTTATATTTATAATTGAGTTATTTTCTCTTCTGTGAATTAATTCTTAATTATAATTTATTTTATGTTAGTTAAACCTTTTTCATAGGTAGGGAAAAGTTTTTTGAATTATTTTTGACTAAGAAGCATTATTTACGACAGTTTTTTAAAAATATCAACTTGCCTTAAAATAAAAACCTGAATGAAATGAATGTTTTATTCAATGAAAACTTCTGCTATGAATATTTTTGAACTATAAATTTTGTAAAAATAATCATAAATTTGTTAAAATGTTGTATTCTTTGAAATATCATGTATTTCTTCATTAAAAAATTGCAGAAAATGATTGACGAACTTTGTTCTATAATTTGGTCACAATGACTGAATTTTTTGTCACTTAATTTGCATTTAGGTATTGAGACCTAATCTGTGAATACACCTGCGTGTAAAAATAATAAATTTTAAAAGTACGTTTGAAGCATTAGTCTTAAAAATGATACATTCATATTATTTTATCAACGAAATTTTATCAATGATCAATGATAATAGTGCTTGTAATATCATTCTTGATTTAAATATATCAAAAATAAGGACATTTCTCTATTCTTACGTACAAATTAATTAAACATATAATCAGAAATTACGGACTAAAGTTACAATTTATAATGAAAGATTGAAGAGAATATTTATATTGATACTTTCTATATGTAATACAGTGTACATTAAAAAACTATCAAAATTTGATTATATTGAATAAACTCTGTTTAAAAATACATTATTAAAATTAGTTTTAAAAATACCTGATAATTTTTATAAATTTCGAATTTTCCCTCAGAAACATGTTTATAATATTTCATGTAAGGTCTTTCTATTTCTTTTTTGTAATAAAAACAAAATACTTTATCGCCTTAACATAAGAATGTTTTCCTTATTAAGAATTTCCCTACTCCACACATTTCATTCACTAAATCATCAAAAGAATTTTCTCCCAAACAACTGAAGAACTTCTTAATTTTCAGAATTTTTAGTAGCCTGTCTTTATAAAAATAATTAGCTTCCATTTTAGAATGTATCCTTAATAAGTGAATTCAATAGATTAAAATTATTTTCTAAATACTCTTATTTTTAGAACCCCCACGGTTGCAGCATTTAGTTTCCAGTCCGCTCTCAAAGAAGGTGAGCGAGGTAGTGCCATTTGTACGATAAGATCTGAGATACCCTTTAGAGTTTCAATGGTTAAAAGATGGTGAAGATGTAAAAGAGATCGAAGGGATCAAAATTCAGTCAATTCTAGATTCTTCTTTTCTGGTTATATCATCAGTAACTTCAAAGAGTTCTGAAATTATACATGTATCGTCAGAAATGCCTTTGGAAGTGATCGGTATACTTCAACTTTAGCTGTAACAGGTAAATATTCTGCATGATTTAAGTTTTGCTTAGTATTTAATGGTTATAACATATTTAAAAACTATACACACATTTTACTGAAAGTTAAAATTTGTATCAAAGAGATTTTTTAAGGACTGTTTTGTAATAATTACTGGTTTAACATAAATTTAAGACAGTGCCTTTGAAATTTAATAATCTCTAATTAAAATTATTCAAAATTAGGAATTTGCTTACTAAGATTTGCTTAATAAAAGCAATAATTACTGACATTAGAATATTTAAATGTATTAAGTCTTGCGAATATCTATAATTGAGATTTAGTACGGTGGCGGTGGGGCATATTAAAATCTTAATGTTATAGGACTTGAAACATTAACAGAAGTAACGTACTCTAAGAAACTTTTCAATTACTTGAAAATGAGTCATATTCGTTTACTAGTTTAAAAGCAATTAACAATTTACAGCATTAAACGTTATTTTATACATATTTAGGAAATGCCTTACATAAAAACTTTAAATCAACAATTAAATTTATGTGTAAAACATTTGTTTGAATATGTCATTTAGGTACTTTAAATGAGTTTATGATGTTGTTGCTTATCAATAAAAGAAGACATTTACTTTATAAATTTTCATCTTATGGGGAAAGAAACTAAATTTTAAGAACACATTTTATTTCCATAAAATAGCTCCACCAACCTGGAAAAATGAGCCAACAGACATTGACATACAAGAAAGTGAAAATGGCATCATTCAGTGTGAGGCCACCGGAGTTCCCAACCAGAAATTAAATGGGCAAGAGGTAAATACAAGATTATACTTTACAGAACGGATGTGATGATGTAGTGAAAAATTAAGCTCTTTAAGGTATCCGACTAGGTTTGGAACAGTGATTTTGCAAAAGCGTGCAAATGGACAATATTTATGATATTTAGTGTCCCTTATATTAGAAAACGAATATAAAATTGTTTTAAGAATATTATTACAACAAAAAATTACTCAAGTACTATTTTTTGACAAAAAGGAACATAGAATGACCAATTTGAAAACATTCTCCTTATATGAAAATGATTCTATTATAATAATATTTTGCCTGAATATAGTTCAGACCTCTGTACAGAGGCTCAACTAGAATTTTTGAAATATATAACTTAAAGTGGGTTTATCCATGTTTTACGTCAATAGAGGAGAGGAACTTTAAGAAAAAACAATGATAATTATTTCAATGGGTTGTAACTCTGAAAATAATGAGTTTTCAAAAATCATAGATGATCCTCTGTACAGAGGTCTGAGGTATACACAGGCAAAATATTATTATTATCGAAGCATTTTTAATGAAAAAGAGAACGTTTTTTTTTTTTTTTGAAAAAGGTTATTATAAGTTAATTTTTTGCCGAAATATTGTATCTAAATAATTGTCAAAATGTCCTTTAAACAATTTTATACATGTATTCTAATATAAGTGACACTAAATATCATGAAAATTATCCATTTATACGCTTTTTTTAAGATCACGGGTCCTAACGTAGTCGGATACCTTAACATACTTTGCATTTACTTCTTTTAAAATTTCTCTGTCTTATATTTTTTGATTTTTGTGTGAAATTAAATAATGCTGCAATTTTAAACAAAGCCAATTAAAAATTAAGAACATTTTGAAATAGGAAGCATCCTCACATTTATTTTTGTTAAGATTTAACACAGAATTATCAAATGGGATATTATTTGAAGAATAGTATAAAAATGAGATAATAAAAGGAACTTCGATGTTGTAAATATTATTTTGTTATTATTTTGTTGCTTCAAAGTAAATTTAAATAAAAATTAATCTTGATTTTGTCCTCAAGACTAGATATCTGAAAATGAAAATCATTATGAAAGGAGATTATAACTTTAACAGTAAAAAATTAAAATTCCTTTTTAAACATAGAAAGAAAAGGTAAAATTCAGTAAATTTGAGTTATAAATTCCTTTTGCAACATATTTATTTTGTCAATTTTCAGGCGATGCTGAGAAAAACTCTTTTATTTCAAATGATCCCAGTTCTACTATTAAAGTTCTTTCGAACGGAGCATTATCTTTCACTAAAATTGAAGCTGAAATGCAAGGAAGCTACACATGCATAGCAGATAATAATTTCGGTGCACCACTTTCCAAAACAATATTTGTGAAAGTCAGGGGTAAGAATGACAGGAAATGAATGTTTTCTCATTGTTATTTTATATGCGTGTGCTAAGCAAGTGTTTTTAATCCATTTATGCAGTAACCAATATTTCTTAGATTGCTAAAAGATAACATGTGCAATTTATCCCGTAATTTTTATTTGTGAGATATTTGAATACATTTGATTCAGTTTGTTTATTTCAAATTTTATTTAATGAAAATTGGATTATACATTTTGATTTTTTCCAGGAGAATTGCGTTTGAAAATGAAGTAATTATTTAATCAATTTTATATTCCTAATGCAATTTGTGATAATGAAGTATGAAAATGCATGCACAGAAACTTGAATTGATAATATGTATACATAAAGTAAAATTCTGTTTCAAAATTTCTATAGAATTTTTACAGAAATCTGAGAGAAGAATTCATTGCAGTCTTTCCTACTCAAAAAGTAGTTATTCTTTTTTATGTCATCCCAAGTAAGTAAGATAATTTGTTCATTTTTACAGTTTTTTGTGTATTACGTATGCGATTTTTCTAAATGTATTAGTTATTATGATAAAAGAAATGTTTACTATGAAAACCAGTGTTTTCAAAAATATGGTAAAGAGAATCGTAGATGATCTGAAAATAAACCTTTTTTATTTTGAATGTAATTGATTAACAAGTGTTAGACTTGGAAAAAAAATAAATAAGTTTCTGAAATTAGTTAGTTTTAAAAAATAAAATCAAAATATGACGAAACAAATTTTAAAATTAGACTTATTAATCTTGTTTTGTAACGGTTACAGACCTACAAATACGTAATATGTAAAATATATGTTAAGAGGTGCCATGTATTAAACGAATTTTTTGAAAAAAGAAATTTACGAAAAAATAATAGATAAAATTAAAAGGAATTCTTCTTTAAATATAAATTTACTGATATTATACATGCATAAACTAGGAACTATGATTCACTTTCGATACAAAGAACATGAATATGGTAAATGGTTTGATTATAGTTTAGAATTCAGAGCATTACACTCACATTTCAAAAATTTTAATAAACTTAAACATTTATTTGTAAAGAACCAGATTAAAATTTAAAAATTTCAGATTAATATTTATTGTGAATTTGTTCGGAAAAGTATGGATAGATTTAGCAAGTAAAGCAATTGTTACGTAAGCATAATAATAATGTATTCTAGTATTTTCAATGTTTAAACTATTTTCTCAGCATTTTTAGGTAAGTTGAGAACAAATTTAAGGCTTTATTTCCGTTAATATATAGGAATTCACATTTTAAATTTCTGATTAAAATTTTTGAACATTTTGAGGTTTTATATTTTTATGAATTATGAATTAAGACATATTGATGAAATTGAGTGAAGAATAAGAATAAAAAAACCCTAGAGTTTTTATTACACATTTAAATCATTGATTTGGCTGAGAAATTTTTTTTTATTTTTAACTTTCCACTTACTTGATTTCAGCAAATAATAATAACCGTTTATCTTACCCAGTAAAATTCATTGTGAATTGTGATAAGTGATTATTCAAATACGAACAATATATTAAAAATAGAAATAACTATAAAGTTAAGATTTATTTTCAATGTAATTTTTATGTTTTTCTCCGATATGTGGCGCTGTGAGTTCAGCTAATTGATTTCAATACACAGTTTACTAGGGAACGCCATATTTATTTGTTACATTTTTATAGATTCATGGAATTACAAACGCTGCTAATATAATGCCTGGTAAATTTTCGATCATGAAATGCTTATTTTGAAATTTCAGAGAAGAAATTCAAAAGGAACAATATTTCGGATGCAGTATATGAAAATGTGGTTTTTTTAATTGTTGTATGTCTTTTAGAAGCATCACATGCAGGGGGGTAAGTTTATTTTCATATGATTTTTTTTTCTGGCAACTGAAACATTTTCAACGTAGTTAATGTTGCAGCTACTATGAAGAGAAAACAGATAATTACCCAAATAATTTAATTTTGAAATTGCTTATTTAATTAAAAATTTGTTTATATTCATATTTATTTTAAGCTGTGCATTGAATTGCTTCATTCAGTTGCCTATTTAATGTGGTGGAGTTTTTATCAATTATAATAGAAGAACTGGTATATAAAGAAACTTTTTTTTGTTTAATTCTGGTTCATAAGAAATCTAGAAATATCAAATATCCCTTTTTTATATATACTCTTGAAATCTATGACTGATCTGTGGGTTTTTGTAATAAACTTGATATTGTATAAACTATTTGTATGCGGAATAACCTAAACAATAACATTCATATTTTTTTTTTTTTTTATTGTTTTATATCTATTTTCTAAATAAAAAAATAAAATTTGATTTTGAAATACAAAGCTTTTATTTTTATAATTTTGAAACATTAAAATTTTTTAAGCTGCTAGTATTACATAAAAATATGTGCATATAGTTTAGTTCCACTCATCAAAAAGTAATTATTCAACAGGCGTGATCGTTTCATTTATATTTATTTATTCTCGTCTTGTTTTTAAATTACCCAAACCTAAACAAAAATATTTACATTTCTTATTTATGTACTTCAGTAATTTATTGAATACTTATTAAATATAAGCTACAACGGCACAATATTATGACTATATTTTCTTAAAAAAAGTTTCCATAAATGAAATTTGGCTGACTATTTTGATTCTATTGCTAACTTAAGGAATCCGACTACGTTCGGAACCATGGTTTTAAAAAGGCACAAATTGATAATTTTCATGTTATTTAGTGTCACTTAGATTAGAATACATGTATATAAAATTGATTTAAGAATAGTATTACAATAAAAAATTATTTAAGTACACTATTTTGACAAAAATGTACATAGAATGACCCAGTTTCAAAATATTCTCCTTTTGTGAAAAATGTTTCTATTATAATAATATTTTGCCTGTATATAGCTCAGACCTCTGTACAGTGACTCAATTATGATTTTTAAAAAATTCACATTATTTTCAGAGTTACAACCAACTGAAATAATTATCGGCGTTTATTTCTTAAAATTTCTCCCCCTCTTTTGTCGTAAAACATGGATAAACCCACTTCTAAGTTATATATTTCAAAATTCTTATTGAGCCTCTGTAAAAGGTCTGAGCTATATACAGGCAAAATATTATTATAATAGAAGCATTTTTCACAAAAGGAGAATATTTTGAAAATGGGTCATTCTATGTTAATTTTTGTCAAAATATTGTTCTTAAATAATTTTTTATTGTAATACTATTCTTAAAACAATTTTATATACATTTTCTAATCTAAGTGACACTAAATATCATAAATAAATGGCATCCATTTATACGCTTTTGCAAAATCACGGTTCCAAACGTAGTCGGATACCTTAAGAAATCTATTATTAAATATTATAGATGCTCCTGTAGTAGCACCATTCAGTTTTCCTCCTGCCCTGAGGAAAGGAGAACGAGGCAATGCTGCATGTACTGTAAGATCCGGTGAGATACCTCTGGAGTTCACATGGCTCAAAGATGGCATAGATGTGCAAGAAAAAGAAGGCATAAAAATTCAATCCCTTATGGATTCATCAGTCCTATCAATTTCATCCGTGACATCAGAAAGTTCAGGAAATTATACATGCATTGTGAAAATGCCTTTGGAAGCGATCGCTATACCTCAACTTTGGCTGTTACGGGTATGATAAATACTTTTAAATTATGGACAATGTGATTTTAATCAATATTTAGCATATCTTTGGGATAAATTCCATATTATCTCATTACCATAATTTCTTTTATTTTCACAGCATATTTTAGAAGCGTACGTTGTAAATTAGAAATACTTCCTGAAATATAGAAATACTCGAGTATTGATGCTGTATTTGATATAAACTTGCATGCCAATAAGAACATTCCTTTATGCATTAATGACTTTTTAACATTTAGAAGTGTACAGAAAGTATGTAATTTTCAACTTTAATTCTAAATTAATTTTCAAAATTACGTGCAAAGTCTCAGAAGGAATAGAAACAGTGTACACAAGAAAAAAACAGTGTTTAAAAGGAAATGGGAGTATACCAAATACAAACCACTAATCCTATATTTAAGTAAAGGACAAATATGGTATTAATATTGGTCCTTTTTCGAGCTGAAAATCTTTTTCAACTTACATTTTTCATGTTTTCTAATATTAAGAGAGGATAGCCGTTACAAGAAATATATATATATAAATATATAAAAGGGTTAAAGGAAATTTTATATTATTAAATATTTTATTTTGAAATTATATAATATTGAATCAGCCCTCCCTCTCTAATAACTGTTCTATTTATTTTATTAATGTTTTGTTATACTTTTTATTGGTTTTTTAAATAATGTTTATTAGAATTTTGCTTTTTGATAAATGTATGAAGTCTATAACACAGTGGCTATGCCAAAGATACAAATTATGAAGGAATTGACTGAATATATTTTTAAAACATTTTATGATTGTTTTGAGATCAAATAAAGAGAGAGAGAGAGAGAGAGAATATATATATTTTTTGAAAATTTATTCTAATAAAAATTTAAAATTTATTAATACTTCAAACTTTTTCAGCCCCACCAACATGGAAAATAGAACCTAGGGATATAGACACTCAAGAAGGTGAAAAAGAAATTATTTCTTGTGAAGCAAGTGGTATTCCTCTACCTGAAATCAAATGGATGTCGGGTAACATGAGTATTATATTTTTGTCCAATTGATCATAACATCTTGAATAATTTATGATATAACTGAGATTATATATTTAATGTGTATGGATAAATTAAGAAAGAAAATGATAAGCTCTTATATATAGTAAAGTTCGTTAAATCTATCTATATATGAACACACACACACCTTTACATTTGTATTTTATAATAACGACATTAAGCCAAGAATAAAAAATGCATCATTTATTTTATTACTTGATATCTTCATAACGAAGTACAGGATCAAATGAATTATTAGACAATTTGGTTACTGGAAAAAGAACAGAAAAAGAGAGAGAGAGAGAGAGAGAATGTAAACAACTTGCTCAGTGTAAAATGTGGGCCAATGCCTGGAATGTTCTTTTTTTTTTTTTTGTCCTTTTATGATTTGTCATTAAATTTACCAATTAAAATAAGTGTGTTTAACACTTACACATTCGCACGTGAATCAAATATCTAAAATCAAAATGAGACGCAGAAATAATTTCCATTCATACTCATGTTATATCATTTTCGCTTAATCTGAACATATTGTTCTTGATTTGAAAAAGAGAGAAAGTTAAGTCTCCATCAGTTTTCCTTTGAAATATTTTCTTAAAGAATATTTAAAGTTTATAAGATCTGACAAGATATACGACTAGCTAAATGACTGAGTTTTAAACTGAATAAATTGTTTCCATTTTTCTTGTAATGTTTTTGAAGAAATACACCAACTTCCACCCAAAATACAGCACCATAAAATAAGCATCCAAACTGCATAAAATATTAATCGTGTGTTTATCGCAATGTGATAAACAAACGATTAATATTTCAGCGTAGATACATGTCTCATGGGTGCCTGTAGCCTCCCTTTAAAGTATCCGACTAGGTTGAAAAAGTGCTTTTTAGGTGTTGTTTGGGCCATTAGGGAAAAAGAAATTAACTATTGAGGAAGAATGACTAATACATAAAACTAGAGAGTTTTTCAGCTCTTTTTATAGAATTTACTATAACTAATAAAAATATTTTTTAATTCATTTTTGAAGAATGAACTCTTCATGATAGTTTGTGCACGAAAAACAGGATATCTTCTAAATAAACCAATCAAATGCAATGAAATTTAGAACATATATGCTATGGACCCTTCAGAGTGTAAAAACGCAGGTTTTAAGACAGCTACATTTAATCACATTTTACAACCATTTTTAGCTTAGAACATGCAGTAATTTTGATGAAAAATCATGACCATCAAATTAAAAAAATGCCAATAAAATATTTATTTCTTATAATATTTTATTCTGCGATTTGTGACACTTCGGAAGGATCGAGAAGAGTATCAATGACGTTAAAATTGCATAATGTGCAATTTATTTTTATCACGTTTTTTCTTAAATTAAAAAAATTTTGCTAAATTTTCCTAAAAATAATTTTTTTTCAAAAAAGGGCAACACATGTTAGTTATGACTTTTTAAGCCTATTTATGTTTCTTAAAACAATAAAATTATTCAGAAAATCAGTTTTTGAAAAATTTATCCCCGAACCTAGTAGGATAAATTAAACGCTATACTAACGAACAACAAAATACTATTTTGAAGTACTGGAATGACGTTTTTGTACAGTTTTACGTGAACAGTTCATCCAGCTTTGAAAAATAATACAAGCGTCTCTCAAGCATAAGCTCAACCTAGAAAGAATTGTTGCTTATATAAATTCAGATTATCATGTCGATAGTTCGGTATTCCTGTCGGGGTGAAAAATTGATTTCTTTTAATTTTTATACTAAAAAAACTACAACTTTTAATTCTTCTAATGCAATTTTTACTTTTTACTTTGAGAAATTAGAAGTATCTTAGCAGTTCAAATTATGGTACTAGTATGTATTAGTTAAAGGTAAAAGTTATATTTTCTGCCGCAATTTCTAAAAAGTGGAAATTACAGCAAAGAAACTTTTGAGAAAATTCTAATTACATAAGTTTACAACTTTGCACATTTATTAATGCTATATAAATAAATAATTAATTCAGAGATTTTATAAAAAAGTTATTCAAAAATGTGATAAAGATGTGTATTTATTTCTCTTGTTTTGAAGTTTTCCGTGTTACTATGCATAAAGAAATATAAAAACTACTCAAAACTTTGAAAATGCCATGAATAACGTAATAATAATAATAATAATATTAATACCGAAAACCCACACCCAAATGTTAATGATTGTACGGCCAATCAATTTTTTAAAACTGTTTCTTAAATGTGGTTATGTTTCACACTACGAAAAGGCTGAGTGAAGTGCCCTTCTTAAATTTCGCTCCATTTTTTACGAACTCAATATAAAATTTTTGCATTGAGTAATTTTTGTATAGGATTTAAGACTCAAGTTATATTTTGTATGAATGTAATTGTATATAATTACTACTCAGTATACATGAAAGCTTCATTTATCTTGACGTTATTTTTGAAATCTTATTATATTTGATGGCAAAGGCATTTCATTACAATAATTATTTAAGGTATTCGACTACGTTCAGGGTCTTTTTTTTTTTTAAGTTTTCAAAAAATCCCTAATATTTTTACATTTTTGTTTCACTTTTATACACAATAATAAAAGTACAGTTAGAAATAATATATGTACATAAAAATTTGCAAAAATTAAAATTTTTAAAGAAATTTTAATCAAATTTTGGAATTTTTCAAACACTCTATTTTTTTCAAATATTTTATATTTTCCATAAATTATTGCTGCAATACATTTTTAAAACACATTTCTAGAGAATGACCTACAAGTGTTAAATTACTTTTTGAATCAAAAGTTATGGCCAGTTGAGCTTGCGAACTAGGAAATTCAATCAAATTATCGTAACTTTCAGAAAGAAATACAATTATAAAATAACTAAAAATTGTTCAATTTCTTAGCTTGTAGGTCATTCTCTAGATAATACCAATAATAACATTTGTGTAAAATTTCATACAAGTATATCTAATAGTGTTTTAGATATCATGTTTGAAATATCATGAAATTTACAAAAAAATGGTTTTGAGAAAAATGCATTTAAACTTTATAAAAATCAATTTCAAAACAAAATATGACAAGTATATTACTAAAACTCTTCTGATTTATAAGTAACACTCCCACTCTTTGGAAGTTTGTTAATTTTTTTCTTTCTTTGGGCCTCCTTTTTTTTTCTGGTTGATTTTATAAAAGGCAAAATGTTGTTTCGAGTCACCGACTCGAAAGATGTCAACAAATCTCTCATCACGCAGTATATAATTCCCTGCATTTATGCCAAATGCTTTCAAAATACCTAACACATCAATGAAAGATTTTTTAAAAATAATGACGGTAATATATGGGTACCCAAAGAAAATGCTTTTAGCTCGATAAAAGTTTCTTTCAAAATGATTTGCCACAAACATTCGTTAAATGATACATTTTTATTTGTGTCTTACCGTGGAAGCAATTTTATAATAACTGCATATCACTCTGCTTTGTGTACACAAGTTTAACAATATTTTAAAGTTACACAGAAATACATACAATTTTTCTGTTTATTGTTTTCTGGTGTCGTTTCCTCGTTGATAGTCACACCAGTTCTCAGCTCAAATCGGGCACGGCCCATATATGGGTGCTGGAGCAACAGTGAAAAATACTGCTATTGTAGCACTTAGCATAGCTTTGGCGTGATTGGTGTTAGTGCTAAAACAGTGTAGAATTTTATTAAACATAACATTGATAAGTTTTTCCTTCTCACCGAGGTTTTTCTCGCCATTTTTAAAAATTTTCTTTTCCGACTACTCAATCTTTCTTAGAAGTATCTTATGCACTCATATGATGATATTGTTGACACCATACACATCTTTAACAGAAAAGTATCCTTGGAATCACCATCACAAAAGAAATACATATTTTTAAGATTTCGTAGCGCAAAAACATACAAAGATTTTGTACGCACTATGTTTGAAGTAAATCCCAGATGATTGCAGGAACACGCATGTATGACTGGACTTACAGAATTCTAAAAAGTTTGATAACATTTCTAAATCTAGAATTTCCCAATGTCAATGTATAAAGTTTCTATAGAAACCACATTTAGCGATGAATGCCCATGTGTCTCTGCCGTCAACGGATATTCCACATTCTTCAACTGACATTTTGAAACATTTTATAATGCTTTTCGCTTAAAAAGCAGTGTCGTTCATGGCATCTTTAGCCGTTGGTGTAGCAGCACAGACAAGACTTTCTTTCACAAAGTCTAAATGTTCCTTTGTCATACAAGGCCAGTTCAGCTTAGCACATAGCATTTTCTCACAGGTAAATATCATCTTTCAATCACTCACCTTCTAAAAATAGGTTGCAAATTAATAACACTTTGCTTTTTAGCTTTTCAGTAGCTGAAAAAGGACGATAAAACTTTAATCGGAGCATTTTTGAAGTCACATTAGAAGTCAGTCCAAATATGTAATCTTCATGCAGGTACAGATTGTTCTCAAAACAATTGGAGAAACACAAACTTGAAAACACACTTCCCAATTTAAATAAAATATTCTATTACCTCTTAATGTTCCACTAAAACATTCTTTGTTCTGTGAAAATACCTTTAGTTATCCCAGTTTTCGTTCATTACAAGTTTGAGCACTTCAAGTCAAGAATATTACAAGTCAACACTTCCACTGTTTTTGTAAATGTCTCACCAGCATAGTTGCGTTTTCAAGAGGTTAATTTGATTCATTTTTTAACCCTTATAAGCAGATAATATCAAAAGCAGAATGTTCAGAAACAATTAACAATTAAAAATTGTACAATTAAAGCAAAAAAAAAAAAAATCAGGTTTTTGAAGAAATTTGCGAGCAACATTCGAAAGATTCAAATCAAAACAAAAACATATGAGGTCAGAAGAAACAGATGTTGCCAATCGCAAAAGTCCAATTAAAAGATTGAAATTGTTGCCTATCAATAAAATAGTTTTAAAAAATGTCAGAAATTGTTTTTAAAATTATAATGGGTTGAAATTGCAAAAATTATGGGTAAAAAGCATGTTAAGCAGTCAACTTCCGGTTTCGATTTCACTTCTTCCGGTTTCAATTTCACCGCTGTAATAATATTTTAAACACCTGTAACTTTTTTTCTAATTATCGCACAGACAGAAAAAAGGCAGATTTAGAAAGATAATTGTTTGAATTTAAAAATATCAAATAAAAAGAAAATGTGATTTTTGACCGAAAATGACCTTTTCAACGTAGTCGGATATCTTAAGAAAAAAAGTATAACGTCTAGTGATTTTATTTCGACTTAAAAACTTAATAAATAATAATTTTCAAATTAATAGAAGTAATACAGACCCAGAAAAAATTTCAAGATTAAGTTAAATATGTTACTTTATTTTTGAGGTGAAAAAAAAGTATCGTAGAAAAGCATCTTTGGAGCTTATATAATGAAAAGGAGAGAAACAAAAGTTTATATTATTAAGTTATAAAAAAAAAGACTTAAAGGGAAACAAGAGGAAGGGGAGAAGAAGGACATTGGGGATGTCTCATATTTCGCCTTCTTTCGCTGTTTTTGCGAAAACCTGTGCAGAAGTTTGTTTTCTACCAATACATCTTCTGTAGCAGAAAAACAACATTTACAGAAATTTCTTGATGCGTTAATAATATGAAATGTGAACTATTTTTAATAATAATAAAAAAAGAGAGACAAAAAAATTCAAAACTATTTTAAACTAGCTGCATGGCTCGGCATTGCACGAGCTTTCTCTTTCCCTCATGACGCCAGCAATTATGTGTGTGTGTGTTTGTACGCGCAGTGGGAGTGATTTCTAAAATTATTTCATTAAATTTCCCTTTTTTGAAATTTGTTCCACATATATTTTCGATTTAAGACAGGTTTCTTTTCCCTCTCTCTAGCCCGGCATAGCACGGTTTTTGTGTAAAATTAATGTTTCCTCTTCCTCTCACAGATAAGATATAACTTCAAATTTTGATGTATGACTTAAAAAAACAATATTGCTTTAGTTAAAAATTATTAATGTGAAGCAATAAAAAGAAAACAATTCTGATGCTAAGAGTAAAGCAAAAAAAAACTTTCATCATTTTTTAATAATAGTTGATTTCTAAGAAACTAATATAATAAAATAAATTTCAGATTTTCATGAATCAATCAATCATTATATATAGTTAGCTTAAAAATGTCTCTAAAATGTATTTTTATCCAAAATAATAGACGATATATTTTTTTAATTAACGAAGCATTAATTTTGTAATGAAATAATAGAAATAATCCTTTTAAAACACACACACACACACACACACACACACATATATATATATATATATATATATCAATTAAAATCTATATTCTATAAGTAATAAATAAAAGAAAAATTTACAGATAGCTATCGAAACGATTGCTTTTTTTTTTAATGCTTGAATAAACACACACACACACATATATATATATATATATATATATATATATATATATATATATATATATATATATAAATGTAAGTTATAAAACAGTATGGAGGAAGCCTAGATATATATTTACATGTACTGAAAAAAACATTCAAAAAAGAAAAAAACATATCTGATAAAAGCATTTTGATATTTTATTTTTAATTTCATAATTTTTCATTCCACTGTGTTTAGTAAATTATTTAAACACGTATCGGATAAAAAAGTGCATTATACAAAACTAACTTATTCGTTATTTTAACAATAATTTCCTTCTTAGTTTTTTTAAAATAAAATTGATTAAAAATGTTCATTTAGCAAATAATTGTGACATACCATTTGCTTAAGAAGTAGCAGTAAAAGAGAAAATCTCGTGTATAGATATATAATATTCTATTTATATTATATAGCTGATATACCCGTTCTTCGCCCGGGTAATTTGAAAAATGAGACAATACATATTAAAGGATAAGGAAGTTTTAAATGAGTTAATTTTAACTGAATTTTGCAAATTAAACAAAAAAAAAAAAAAAAGCTTTTGCATATCTCAGCTGAACAAAAAAAAAATTTAGTTAAATTTTAAGTCTGTAGATCGAATAGCTGATAAAAGGGAATTTTATTTGTTTATAACTCCCCATAATTCTCTTGTCAGTCGATTTTTGAAAGCACCTTCCTAAACTGATCTCTTCTCAGCAAAAGTAACACATTGGTACAAATTTTGTGTAATGAATGCTTAAAAAAGTGTAAATAATTTATATCTAGAAGAGTAATACATTAACATTACTTTTTGTTGTATTTATTTTATGTTAAAATCTTGCCACCACCTCTCCCTTCGAAATCTAGTTTTATTATGGAATAAAAAAATAGTGATTACACTGATCAACGGAATAAATTAAAAGCGAGCGCGCACTGAAGCATGACATAGATAAAACAAAGAGAAAGCTTTGCTTCACACAAAAAAAGATAGATATATGCTGTCACGGGCTTTTTGCAAATGGCAGAATTTTTTTCCTATTTTCTTGACAATTATCGTTATATTTTGGAAACCTCACACAATATCTTTATAAATTATATCTTATGAGTTATTTTGATGTATAAGTTATATTATTGTAATGTTTCATTAAAATCCATTTAGTTGTTTTCCGTGAAAGACTACCAAACATCTCTCTCAATTATACTTTCGCATTTATAATATATATCTTGATTAATTAACATTAAAAAATGTGAGATAACATAAATTTGTGAAAATTCTCAGAAACAGTAAAATGTATTACTTTTAAAAAATGTACATTATATCAGAAATATATTATACTTAAAAACGTACTTATAACAGTTTCAAATTTATATATATAGCATCTCAAAAATATAATTAAGGGTAAATTGATATGCATGACAATTTTCTTAAACATTTTTGTAATGATATAGTTTTTTCTCTTGTACATATACATGTATTTGGTTTGTATATATATATATATGTAAACACACACACATTTTTTTTTTGTTAAATTTTAATTTTTGCTTTCAGCGCCCTCTGATTTGCTCCACTAAATTTTAGCATTCCTCATTTTTTATGAAATTCTATTCCAAAATCATGAGCAAAATAAAGATAGGAATTATTGAACCTAGTATCACATTTCACTATAATGATATTTGACACAGAACTTGAATATCCTTGTTTCTTGGTTATGTCAAGAATTTAGAGAACATATGTTTGTTAGAACTTTAAAAATATGTTTAGATCATTATAAGATGTAAATACGATTTATATTCAGCATTTCATAATAATTCAGCATCCTTTGAACTTTTTGTGAGGCTCTTGATAAAAGTTGAAATATTTTCATTATTTCATGTTAATAATTATCTTTTTCTGATTTATCATTATTTACAAACTTATAATCACATATGAACATGTTAAATTTATGCGTTGCAATTATTTTTAATCATTATACGTTAATATATTACGATGCACATTTGTATATAATGTAGATAAATTTGTATTAATATATCAATATTTTTCATGTTTGATATTTCTAGGTTCGGATATGGAAAGATCGATTACCACGGGAGTTGTTAATTCCAACGTCAAAGTTCTTCCTAATGGAGCCTTATCTTTAATCAAAGTAGAAGCTTCCATGCAAGGAAGTTATACATGTATAGCAGACAATAAATTTGGTACACCTTTATCGAAAACCATTTTTATTAAGGTTCGAGGTAAGCATTTTCAGTTAAATAATGTGTGGTGATTTCATGTAGACTTGTGCTAAGCAAGTGGGGTATGAATATATTGAAAATTAATTTTAAATAACATTGATGTACTTTCAATTTTGATATTCTTGCTTTTTTATAAATAAATTCTTGCATAAATTTGTTTCTTAAACTTTAGGATTATTAAAAAAATATTGTACCGTTTCTTTTTAAATGTATTATGATTTTCTTCTTATATATACAGTTGTACATTCCTTCTTGTTACGCTGTGAAACATATTTTTATAGACATTTCTGTTTCTTATTCCGTTCATTTCAATAACCAATAAAAAAATGTGAAAATGATGTAATACATTAGAACTCCATTTATTTGAGATTTTAACGAATTATTCGAAAGCAGCTTCCATAAATAATTTTTTGAATTGTAAAACACGATACGTTGATCGTAATACTTTTCATGATGAAATTTCCGTAAAGGCTTCAGTGCGTGTGAAGAAGTTTACTATCAAATATTAGGATATGGAAATAAAAACTTATAAAGGAAAAGTAAGTGATATTTCTTACTTCTTTGATAATTTTAATGTTTGAATACAGATTCATATATTTATTGACATAATGGTATTACAGATTCTAATATAAATCAAGAAAATTCAAATCATATACTTTTGGATAAGGAAACAGAAGATTTCATTTTGGAAAAGGTAACCCTATTTAGGTTTGAAATTTGGTATTTGTAGGTTTTTAAAATTAGATTTTTAAGAGTTATTGCTTTTAAGTTGCATTTTACTTTTAAATTATAGTTACACTTTTTTTTTTCGTTTGTTTATTTTATACTTTCAGTTTCATCCGATATGTGGCGCTGTCTGTACTAGTAGTTAGTTCTGTAAATTCACTTATACGGCCATGTTGCAAATAAAGAGAAAGATCATCACACATTCTCTTAGGAATTAACGTCCTTTTACGTATTTCTGAGATTAAAACACCCATCTCCATGAAAGCAAATTTATTTAAGTACTGATGTACTTTTAATACGCAGATGATGAAATCCACGACGCTTCTTTTTTCTATGGTTGTACTCTGTGTGTCTCTAAGTGACGCCAACGGTATGTATTCTTCTTTTATTAGATGCTTTTAAAATTGGTATTTTAGAAATATGAAATATATCAGAAAATTTAAAGTAACATTGTAAAATAATGGTATGGCAATTCGAGACATTTAAAAATTGGATATCTTCTGATCCCTTTTCTGATAATATTGCATACACATTGTGAGAAATTAAAAAATCCTTATTGTTATTAATAATGAATTTCAAAATATCCATATCTTATTCCCATTTTTATGGAAATTTCTCAAATTGCCTTCAGAAAAAGAACTGAATTACATTCATAATGAAATTAAGTGTTGTTCAAAAAACAAAATGAATTATTCTTATTTTTCTTTTAGCAATTTTATTAAGTTATGATTGATGTCAAATTCATGTTTAATTTTTCTTAATGTGTTTTCAAAAAAATTAACAATGAAGAATTTTTGAAAATATTTAGGAATTTATAACAATAATTATGAAATTAAAGGTTGTTATACGTACACGTATCATCACTATATACTTGTGTAAATGCAGAATGCTTCTTTCAAGCGAAAAGGTTTATTCAGTTAAAGTCAAAAGACATTTAAAGAAGTTTAAAGTAAAGTGAATACTTTAATTTGAAGATGATACTATTTGAATTTTTAGTGCAAAATAATTCATTTGAATGATGACAAAATATGTTGAATACCTATTGATTTCAGTTTTAAATTGTATTTCACTATGTGTATTACGAAAATTATGTATTAAAAAACTAATGAGAGAATTGAAATTTTATTAAAATAAACTAATCTTATAAATTTGAAATTAGATTTTCTTAAGAATCAATTTGAAATGCCTTTTTAAAATAAGATTTTTCAATGTTCAATAAGGTTGATACTCAATTTTGCTGTCAAATTTAGAGATTACTTGTAATTAAAGATTGGAATCGTTAATATCGCTTCTGAAATTCCTATCTTCAAGTTCTTAATTATCTGATTCTCTAAATATATTTTATCTAATTTAATTAATATTGTTGCAGGTAAGGTTTTTTTAATTGATCAGAAAATAAGAATTTAACAAAGGCATAAAAATCTGAATATCCTTTAATTTTTTCAACATTTTTTACCATATTTTCACTGCAGTAAATTCTACCGTCTAAAAATACACACTAAAAGATTAAAGACAAAAATCACCTATTCCCATCTAATATTTAATAAATAATAATGAATGAAGTATATTAGTAGTTAAAATCAACTATTTGTTTCCTCTTTCTGAGTTAAAATAAAGCATTTTATTTGAATATCCATAAAATGATAATAATACAATGTGGAAATGTTTTTAAACATAGCATATCTTGCTTTATTTTCAAACATTTAAATCGTTTTTGGTAATAAAAATCGCTTATATTTATTAGATTCAATTCAAGGGCCTTTTAAACAAAGAAAACAAATTATTAAATATAATTAGAGGGGAAAAAGCACTAAGAGAAAATAGTTTCAAAATATAATCACATCAATTTGAGACATAAAAAAAAAATATGCATCTTCCATTTACTGAATTTTCTCAGTTATTAACTGATAAATTTATTTATTGCATTTACAAGTTATTTTATTTAGTAATATGGACTTTCAAATGAATTATTTTATGCTATTTTATATATGTATATATATGTTGAACATTATGCATACCTTAAAGAATTTTTTAAAAATTGACTCTTCAAAAAATTGCAGATAGTCTTCTATATAATTTCTAGATTGCAAGTTTCTATATTTTTATAGGTACATGATGGTTAGTTTAAAATTTGAAAAGTTCTAAAAATATTTTATTTTTATTTATGTAGAATCACCTACAGTGGCTCCATTTTATTTTCCGCCTGGCCTTAAGGCAGGTGAAAGAGGTAGTGCAACATGTACTATAAAGTCCGGAGACAAACCATTTGAATTTCAATGGATGAAAGATGGAGAAATAGTCAGAGAATCTTCCAATATAAGAATACAATCTGTACTAGATACGTCTCTTTTAATTATAGAAGCTGTGACTTCTGAGAGTAGTGGGAATTATACGTGCATAGTGAAGAATTCATTTGGAAGCGATCGTTTTACTGCAACTTTGACAGTAACAGGTAAATAAAGTTTGCACGAGTTATTAACCATTGTGTGAATAATTATAAGTAAAAAATACTTATTTTATAGCTGGAAATTATTATTTTAATATTGGGAATTCATTACTTTATTGTTTTTTTATTTGAGAGCTATTAACTCAATTACTCTTTTTAACGCAATTTTCGATAAATGAAATCTTGAACTACTTATCAAATTTTTAATGTCCTAAGATTAAAATTTTTTTTGAAGAAGGAATAAACAATAAACACATTATATTAGAAAGTAGCTAAATTTTTATTTAGAATAAAATTTTTAATTTAAATTCTTATACATATCAATTTGTAGGCAAGCGTTTTGTTATGATGTTTTTTTCCAATATGAAGCAGTATAGAAACAATTTGAAGCAATATATACAATATGAACAATAAATAAATTTAAAATTATGTTGCAAGTCAATATTAATTTTATTCGTTTGTCCTATACTTAAATATAAAGCAAATGTAAATGAAAATGATTTAATTATTAATTTTGGCTTTCAATTTATTTTGGTTATCTCTATTTACTTAGCTGTCTATATATTTAGTATTTCATTTATGAATGAAACTGGATTTCTTATGATTGGACTCCTAATTCTTATTGCATATAAGATAAAATAATTATATATTTCCCAAAAGAGGTTTTTTACTGTACTTCATTCATTTAAAAATATTTGTTTTTAAACATATTCATACAAATATCAAAATAATTTATACGAAAGGGATAAGTTGTTTTTCAATTTTGAATATTTCAGCTCCCCCATATGGTTGAAAGAGCCCACAGACACAATTGCTGAAGAAGGTGATAGTTTGACGATTGATTGTACAGCATCTGGAGTTCCTCTGCCGACCATCAAATGGAGATTAGGTAAATAATTATTCAATAAATATTGATTATTTTCATGTTAAAAAGTGGTCTTATTCCATCAAAAGGAAAGCTAGTTAAAATAATAGTTGTGTTAAAGACTGAATGAAGGTTTTGGGGGATGAATTTCATAATTTGAGCTAAAGTCATGGGAAGAATGTACCATTTCTTCTTTTTATGCTATTCTTCGCCCTAGGGAGGAAGACTTATAGTTTTAGTTTCATTTAAAGTGCTGTAATTCTCAAGATTATTTTTAAAAGAACTATACAATTATTAGCCTTCGCTGACGATACTGATGTCATTGGTAGAACAAAACAAGTAGAAAACAATGACTCATCCCCCTTAAAAATTAACACTTTTACTTTTGACTGTATACTGAAGTTTAAGTATTTTGGAACTGTTATTAGTAATACTAAAGACATAAAGTTTGAAGTAAATAATATGCTACATATGGCAAACAAATATTTGTATGGGTTAAAAAGTTAATTCAAGTACAAATTTGTTAACATCAAAACGAAACTCAACTTATACATAACCTTAATTAGACCAATTACTTTGTATAACAACGAATGCTGGTCATTAAATAACTCTGAAAAAGATAAGCCGAGGATTTTTGAGAGAAAAGTACTCGAAAAAGGTCTTGGGTGAAAAGTTAAGCAAAATGATGTCTATGTAATACAGTATAATTATGAAATTTACAGCAGATTTAAAGAACCGGACATAGTCAAAGTTATAAAGTTTAGCCGTATTAGATGTCTAGGACACCTTTTTAGATACAAAGATTCAAACCCAACTAAATAAGTAACGTTTTTAAAAATTGAAGGTACACGAAAAAGAGGAAGGCCCCCATTAGGTGGGTTGATTCTATTGAGAGAGTTCTTAGGGACCTGAGAGAGTCAACCGCTAGCGATCTATCACTCCAAATGAAGTCAGGTAGAGGAAGCTCGCGGAGACAGTCTTGGCCTATGACAGGCTGTAGTGCTGCAGAAGAACAAAAAGAATTCTGAAGATTCTATACAATGGAACTTAAGTAGAATCAGAACTTTGTATTAAAACGAACCATTCGCTTTGTAATTCAACAATTTAAACTTTTGCGTAAAGGGATTCAAGAAAGTTAAACATAGTAAATGATTGAAAAATTACTTACAATTTTATATGAATCAAAGACAGATTTATAAAGGGAACAGTTGAGTGTAGATGTTTACAAAAGCAATAAATGAAAATTTTAATTTTCATTCAAAATTTTTAAAAATTATCCTATCAAAACTTTATTATAAAGGAAATTTATTAATTACTACAATTTCAAAAGTATGTAAATGGACCGTTTTTAGATATTTAAACAGAAAATTATTAGAATGGATTTTACAGTGACACTGAAATAATGTACTATTTTGCTTTTGTATATTTTTTAATTGGTGCTTAAAAATAAGTATCTTATTAAGAAATATTTTTATTAATACTGATTTATGACATTTAAGCATTCAGCTAAAAAGAAATATAAAAACATTTGGTTTTGAACAAATAGAGGATACATTGTTATAAATTTATATATAAGTTATTGAAATATAAGATTTTATAACATAGATCTTATAGTAAAAATCACACAATAATAGTACTAAGCTGAAAAATAAAAAAAGAACGAGTTTTAAATTTGAACTATTGACAATGTAGAATTTTTAAAATAAGTGTAGTGCTTATACTATTGTAAATACACAGCATTATTAATTAACTTAATTCGATACATTTTGTATTTTAGTTTTCTAACTCTAAGAACATCGTTTTTTATATATTGTGAAAAATATTGATGAGCAAAAAGAATCGGTACCTTTATGGACTTTTTCAATTAAAGTAAATTAAGGTGTATTGACTGCAAAACATAATTATTGAAAAATATTCCTGATCATACAATTTTTCCTATTTCATAGGAGATGGGAATAATGATCGATATCCAGTGATCCATCTAGTGCAATAAGAATTGCTCCATCGGGATCACTTATTATCAACAAAGTTGAAGCAAGTATGAAGGGTCTCTACACATGAAGCTGACAATGGATTTGGTAAACCTTTGCTAAAAACCATTTCTATTTCCGTACGTGGTGAGTATTTGCAGTAAATCTATATTAAAAGTGCCATGCTGAGCAAGTGTCATGTTTCATTGAATATTTTAAAGCACACATTATATGGTGAAAGTCTTTTTGAGATTTCTAATGTAGAAGGGATTCAGAAATGTTGATATACATGTTAAAAAAATTGGTTCAAATTTATTGATTCTAGTATTTTTCTCAAAAGTATTCAAAATTTAAAATTTTATGAATTAACGTGAAACAATTCACAAAAATATAAAAATATTTTTGAGAAAAATATTATAAAAGGGCTTTAAAAATTTCCTAAAATCACAGTTTTTATGTTCTTAGAGTTTTTCATACAACTATTTGTCTTCATAAAGATTTGGTCTTGAAGTAGGTTTAACTTCTCTAAAAAATAAGGTGTATAAAAACGAAGTGCTCTTTGTTGAAAGCAATTCGGCGTATGATATATTTATTTAGAAAATGAGCTCAGATATATAAAAAAAAAAGTCTAGATTAAATCCTTTTATATTGTTCCGTTAAATATGACATGGTAAAATCTTTGCGCATTATTTATATTTCTTTTAAAGAGTATGTTTTTGTCACTTACAAGGGTAGCACACGTTAAAGAAGTACAGGCATTAACTGATACAAAATAATTTTCATCAATTTCCTTACACTGATGTAAAAAAAATTTTGATTTTATGTTATTAAACGTTGAAATACCAATAATGTGTTTTTAACGTAACAACTGCATTTTGTTTGAAACACACTTTGGAAGTATGGAGTGTTTTATCTCTTTACAATCAAAGCATATGGTATTGAAATGTGTTTAATGTTCTTTTGTGATACTACATATATTTTTTTATTTCTAAAGCCACCGATATGTGGCGCTGTGTGCTCGTACCACTCTCATACAAACTCTGGTGTGTTAAATGATACAATACAGATGTCTACATCTTGTTTAACACTTTCTACTTTCAATGTTATTTTCTCTCTCTCTTCATAACTTTGAAATAGAATCTATAAAATTATGAAACAGTCATTATTGGAAGATTACAGCTCCGGCATGAAGTTGACGATTCCTATTAAGGTGTACATGATTAACATGGCGATCTCTTTGGCTTGCATGGGGAGTGCATTTTCCACTCGGAGTAACTACTGCAGGTATGTAACATTATAATGAACATATATTAGATTCGAAAAGTTCATTTAAAAAGTTTTGAGCTGTTTTAAAATACTGATATATGAGTTTTGCTTTACCTGCTAAAATCGAATCACTAAACGTATTAAAATATTTAGCACGCCTGCTACTATAAAACCTGCTACTATAAAAAAGCTAGGTAGTGACATTTCTCTTAATAATTAATACTTATAATTATATGTAATAAATACATTTTAGTTCTTGTGCTTGTTAGGGAATTTACGCGTCACACATTTCGTCAATCCTCCAATTTATTATTGTTTATTATTAACATTATGTAGTCCATTATTTTGCAATGCATGGAATGTTTTAGAATGAGAAATCATTAGTTATTCCAGATTATGCTTCGTAGATATAACATGCATTTATCTGATGCATAAAGTCATTATTTATAAATTTATTATTGACTGGCTGTTTTCTTGGACTTCTGTAATTGATCTATTTATAAATATTTGAATAAATATTTTGAAAGAAATCAATGTACATTCAACAATATCTGAATCTTAAAAATAACTAATATTATTTCAACTATTTTTACTGAATTTTTAAATTTTTAATTGCATATGTATTATAATTGTTTTATATGAAACTTACTTTCAATTCTTTTTTAAGCTAAATATTTTTCTGTACTATGACTCGAATATGTTTTTTACTACATTAATAATATGAATACACTATATGAAATATTAATAAGAATTCATCTTTTTAGTATTGTTAAACTGTTGATTTTATTTAATAATTAAATTAAATGTACTTTAATGTAAACATTTATATAAGTTAAACTAGATAGACAAAAGTTAAAATTCATCAAGATATTTAATGTTCTTTTCCGTTTATTCATCGTATTTCGATGATTGAACAGAGAATTACTTCTTAAATTGTGTTAGCTATACAAGTTAATGCAAATAAAATTGGTCCTTTACAGATCCTCCAGTTGTCGCCCCATTCAATTTCCCTCCTGGGTTAAAAGAAGGAGAACAAGGAAGTGTTACCTGTACTATCAGATCAGGTGATAGACCCGTAGAGTTTCAATGGTTGAAAGATGATAAAGAGATACTTGAATCTTCTACGGTTAGAATACAATCACCCGGAGATTATTCTATATTGCTCATTCAGTCAGTTGTTCCAGAAAGCTCTGGTAACTATACGTGTATTGTTAAGAATGTATTCGGAAATGATCGATACACAGCAACTCTGACAGTTTCAGGTACGTTATATTTCAAATTTAATAAAAATCAATTGTTATCTTTATTTTTGTAATAAATATTTTTACGATACATTTTATAACAACTTCTATCTTAAGTTTCCTAATTTTATTCATTTATTTTGATTGTAAAGTGTCCAAAATAATTAAAAATATATTTCCTCATTGTCAAATTGCTTATTCAATAAAATACATTAATGTGTAAAATGTTTGACAATTGATTGCTGAGAAAGAGAGAGAGAGAGAAAGCTTGTTTCAATATTTGAGTAATCTTATAACTTGACTTAATATAATTATTTGAAATTAAAATACATTTTTCACTGTATCTTCAACTGAAAATGTGCCGAATGTTTATTGATGAAAATAGTTTTGAAACTCTTTTTCTTAAGTATTTATTTTTATTTAGTTAAATTGTAAAGTTATTTGTAAAGAAAAAATGAGCGAGTTATGTTTTCTTTTGGATGTTGT
This sequence comes from Trichonephila clavipes, assembly GCA_019973935.1. Classification (NCBI taxonomy): domain Eukaryota; kingdom Metazoa; phylum Arthropoda; class Arachnida; order Araneae; family Nephilidae; genus Trichonephila; species Trichonephila clavipes. The sequence continues at coordinate 29,929 of BMAU01008041.1, forward strand.
AATCTAACTAAAATTAATCTTACATAAATCCGATGTTTCACAAGCTCACATTAAATTTGAAAATGAACTTATATTCTACTTTTATTCACATTAAAATGTTTTCTAAAGTATCTTGTTTTCTTAGCACCTCCTGTTTGGATGAAGGTACCAAGAGATGTTTTAGTTCAAGAAGATGAAAGTGTTTCTATTCCATGTTTTGCTGATGGAGAACCGAAACCCTCTATAAAGTGGTTGCGTGGTAAGTTTTTTCTAAAGTGTATAAATTACTGTTAATATGATCCTCGTAAAAATGTACGAAGAGAAAAAAAAAAATTTATATAAAAACCAATGAATTTTTAAAAACTTCAAAACTATACATTCGCATCACTAATTAAATATTCAAAGTTTGCAGACTTTGATATTAGAGCTGTTATTCTGTAATCATTACTACTTTGAATTAACAGCAAAATTGATAAGCAAAATTCTTGAGTATTTCCCATATTAACAGATGTCTAGTCACCTAGTACATTTGGTTATTTAAAAATACATTTTCATAGTATTGCTACGCCATTGTTTCCTTTTTTAATTGTAAGTACGTATTTCATGTTTATGAATTTAATCTTGTAAAATGAGTTAAGTTTTCATGAGAAATATATTTATAAAAATAAATACAAGTTTATGTAAGTCTTAACATATTATTGAAATTTTAATTTATTTCTGTAACTTTGAAGTGCTAATTTCTTATTAAATGTTAATTAAAATTTTATTTACTATTTGCTTAGATTTCTGATACATGCTTATATATATTTATATGAATTTTTTCCAAAAAAGAAATATTAATAATTTTGTATTTAGTTAATGATATTCAATTTGCAAAATTTGTATTCCAGATGTAGAACATTCTTTATGCTTGTGTATATTTTAAAGGAATGTATATTGTATTTTCATGTTAAATTGAAAAATCCTGATTTTATATTGTTTTTGTCAAAATTCCATGCTCATTGTGTTCGTATATTTCTTTCTTCCAGGGAAAGTACTATTAATTTGTGTGTGTGTTAATTCCCGCAGTTTTCTTCTTTGTATAGATTTTTAAGATCTTTATTTTTTTACAGAAGCGAAGAATTATACATGTACATTTAAAATAAGTGTTTATTTTTTCATGTTTAATTTATTTTCTATAATTATTTTTTAACTTTAAAGTATATAAGCATTTTTTATTTAGACTGTGAAGAAGGGAAATAGTAACATATCAGTCCTAAAAAATTCCCAATCTTTTTTTGAATAACTCTACAAATTTTATAGAAAGCATTTCTGCCAAAAATTAAAAATATTGTTCAAAAATCGTTACAATATGTTATTTTTAAACTTATAAAATTATTTAAAATTTTTACTTTAGCTTAATCCTTAAAAGTCTCAAAATAATATTCTAATCTTGGTATTTTCTTAAAAATTTCTTAGAACATGCAATTATTGATATATATATGTATATATATATATATATATATATATATATATATATATATATATATATATGTATATATATGTATATATATATATATATATGTATATATATATATATATATATATATATATATATATATATATATTTGTATGATGCACAGTTAGGACTAATTTAACTTTTGTTAATTACTCAATTGAAATGAATTGTGCTATTCTCTGAGAACTTTTATTAAATATAGTTGAATCCAAGTATTTACATACTCCATACTTTTTTTTTTTCATATAAGCTATACTTGTATTTAATTTATTATCTTTAACTATAATTTAGCTTTCAAATGAACTTGTTACAGTAGCTTAGAAACCTTTACAGGGGATAGTATATCACTTAAGAACAAGTGGTTTCTTTTCTATTAGAATTTATTATATTTTATGCTATTAGTAGTAAGGATTATATTCTTTAAGTAAGGTACTCACAAACACTGTCAAAGAAATCAATAAAAGAAATAACATTGTACATATATAAAAAATTCTTTTTTTTTCTTGATCATCAAAGTCTTAATTTTATTTCGATTTATATACATTTTTGTTTGTCTTTTAATTAGGAACAGAAAACGATGTAATAGGCTCCGATAGTTTTCCTGGAATAAGTGTGTCATCTTCAGGATCCTTGATTATAACAAAAGTCGAGTCTTCCATGCAAGGTTCTTACACTTGTGTAGCAGATAATGGATTAGGCAAACCTCTCAGTCAAACTGTTACTCTATCAGTGCGTGGTAAGTGGCGGTAATAACCCGTTAGAAGAATGTGCTAAGCGGCGTACATGTCAGTAATAATATCCCTTTGACAAAGATTCTGTTTGTTTAAAAAAATTTAAAAAAGAATTGTGTGTATTTGATGAATAAACTATTATTTCATGTTTATTTAAAGTTATTTCACAATATTATAATAATTTATTGTATTTAATTAATAGCATCTTTATCATAATATACAGTATCGTACGAGTTTCCAATTTATTCATCAGAAACTGAAAATACTTCATTTCTATTGTATTAAAGTAAATGGATGTACAGAATTTTCTGATTCATATTTTAATTCATGCTTTTTATTTTTATAAATACGACTTTATTTTTAACAAAATTATTCCTTTATAGTGCATTTTATCACCCAAGATTTACATTATGTTATATGACTTTCAACCGGCATAACTCCATGTTTCTACAAATTTTTAACTTAGATATTTCTCTAAAAATATCGTATCTAGAACAAGACGCAAGGAAAACCTACTTAAGTTAAATTTTAGCATCTTTAACGGGAAGTACTGTTAATTTTCAATAGAAAGGGTATGATTTCAGAATTTTTATATCGTTCTGTTATTAGACATTTATATATAATAAAAATCAGTGAATAGGGAGAGTTACAAGAAGATAGCTATTTTATTAATAATAGCTCACAAAACCACCTTTATTCTTTGATAAGGGTATTTGGCATTTACTTTTTTTTTTATTCCCATCGAATTCCACTTTTGTTTCATAGAACTTCCTCAGATGTTTTTCTGCATTAAAATTACTACTCTCTTTGGATTGATTTCGATCTCATTTTTTTAAGTTTTGAAAATTATAATGTGAGATGGTATGGTTTTCATCGAAATAAAAATATTTATATTGTCATAAATAAAGTATGTTTGAGTTTCATGTAGAAAAAACTTTCAAGACTAAAGTACAATGTTTTGGTAAAATAATATAAATTTAACCGAATGTTTACATTTTTTACCGATATGTGGCGCTGTAATACTACTCGTTTCTATTTTGCATCCATTGTATATAATAACGCCATGTTGTAGTCCTAAAGCAACGAAAATATTGTTACAAAATGCTGAAGAAAATAAACTTCCTTGATAATTTCGATTTTATTATGAAGTGTGTGATTTGAATGTGGTTTTATAAAAAGACATTTTTAGTCAAATCATTATGAAGATTTTCCTGTATTTATCCACTCTTGGGATTCTCTTCTGCAAGACTGTTGATAGCGGAGGTGAGTCTTTTAGGCATTCGCTTCTTAACTTTTTTTTTGTTTGATTTCCTACGTATAATTTATATCAATTTTTTTTATATTCCTTCCTCATAAAAACGTTAAAAAGTTGTGAATTATCTTTAATGTATATCGTAAGAATAAATTGAAGTAAATTTTTATCATTATAGATTTTTATTAGTTGATAAATCGTACTTTTTAGTTAATATTGGTTCTTATTGTAACAATTGCTGGATTATTTCTGTGGAATAAAAAATAACACACAGTCGTATTATTATTATTTTTGCTTCAATAATCAAAAAAAAAAATTCTTTAATACTTAGAAACTAATAAAAATTTTAAAATTCTGACTTTTAGTGTAACCATGAGTTGCTTTTTGGTGCATTCATTTGACAATAGGGCCAAGTTTTCAAAATTATTATTTTTCTCGTAATGCACCTGAATGAGAATGAAATTTGGCACAAAATATTAAGCAAATATATAATTGAAAAATTTTTTTTTTTCTCTGACCATTACATGAATTTAATTAAATGGCATTTCCTTTTACTACTTGTTTTAATATAAGTTTTTTTAAACTTAATTTCTCAAAAATAATCTTTGAATTTTCCTTTTTCTTTTCCATCTAAGTAATATTTAAGCTTTATAAATTTAATCTTTCCTCTTTAAATGTAATAATTACTTTTTAATGATGAAAAGTGGACTATTACTTTCTATTATAATAAATAACGAATGTTTCCTACCTCTATAAATGCATATAAAGATATAAAAAAATCTTAGGCTATTACCAACCAATACATTATTTTTTTATGAAAATTTGAATGTAGTAAAATCAGTTGTAATTAATTTGAAAACTAATAGAAAGAAATCAAATAAGAATTATAAATCTAGAAAATAAATTGTTATATTTTTTTTATATTATAGATAATCATCAATAATTTTAAAAATTAATTATCTTTATGATAATAATTATATGTCTTATTCTTAAAATAGTTACCATATTGATATATAATTATATTCAAATGATATTTCTAGTATTCTTTACTAATAACATAAGAATGACCCTATATACACTTGCTATGTCTTAATTCTTAGTAGCAGTAAAATTGTTACCTGTTTTGTTGATGGAAATTTCATTCTTTCGATTCTGAAACATTTAAAACTCACAAAATCAAAATCAAAATAATTTACGAATATTGAAAGGATGAAGATTTCCTTCAAGTAGTTAACATAATTTATGACTGAATTTTTTTTTACAACTTTTTTTTTTTTTTATTCTTTTCAATGGTAGATGCTCCTGTTGTGGCTCCTTTTATATTTCCTCCTGCTTTAAGAGAAGGTGAAAGAGGTGCAACGACTTGTACAAAAAATCAGGTGACAGACCATTAGAATTTAAATGGCTTAAAGATGGAACTGATTTAACACTATCATCAGTGTAGACATACAATCTATGAAAGACTCATCCTTTTTAGTAATTGAATCTGTGACTTCCAAAAACTCAGGAAATTACATGCATTGTTTCTAATGTTTATGGCAAAAGATCAATTTACTACCAGTCTCACAGTCACCGGTAAGTATGACATTCTTTCTAGTTGTAAAATGTATTGATAAATAAATATTAATGTTGTATAAATTGTATATGATTTCAAATTACGCTTTTATGATCTTTCTTATTCCATTACAGAATAGATAGCTGTTTCGTTTCAATTAAGTTATTTAAAATACACTGGTTTCTTTTTGCTTCGAAAATTAAAAAACTAAATTTATAAATTGCTTAGAAAACTGCACTTTATTAAAAATGGGAATAAAATTTTACTAAAAGCCTATTCAAATAGAAAATACTAATGAATACCGTCACACTAAACCTTATGCACTAGACATTTTTTGGGTGAAAGGAGTGATGATTAGTGTTTCATAGCATATATAAATAAAAAATTTATATCAGTTTTAAAAAATATTCGTATGAATTTTAATATTATTTATTGCAAACTTTATATTTTTCAGCTCCACCTCAATGGTTAAAGGAACCAACAGATTCTGTCTCTCAAGAAGGCGAAAGCTTCATCATTGAATGTCAAGCATCAGGTGTTCCTCACCAACTGTAAAATGGTCATCAAGTATGTTCTAACACGATTATACAAAATTAATTTGTATTTAAAAGTTTAAAAATACGTGATACATTACTAAGATTTGAGTTTAACTGAATGCCAAAGTTTTTTATTGATGAGGACTTGAATGTTTAGTATGAGGTATTACATTAAAGATGTCATCTTGTTTCTGAATTGAAATTAAAATATTACTTATCAGTCACAAATAAATCTAAGGCATTTATAGAGCAAAGCTAATTCAGTGAGTGAGTGTTCATTAAAGTCGTACTAAAAGCAAACGAGGGCCATTGATGATTTTCGTATATTTGAACCATAGTCAAGTGACGAGGAAGACAGCTGAGTTGTCACCCCTCTTGAAGTTTCAGACCACGCTAATGGAAGCGGACTTGCGGTACCCCGACAGATTCAACGTGCATCATCCTCTACACGATGGGTCTAAGATAATTTAACCAGTGCAATTCTTACATTTGGTTTGATAACAGCCGCACCGTTTTTTAATATCTTGAAATTAATTTTTTTAAAGTCCTTCAACCATCTTTTTATTTAAAATTACAAAGAAAAATGAATAAACAAATTTAAAAAAATACATTACTTGACTGCCACGCGATATTTGTAAAATTCAAGAAAGCCTATCATTTTTCGATGATGCACTATTAGTTTGCTTCTTTGATATATAAGTACTACTGCAAAAACAGAATTTGGTTTGAGTGTGAACCTTGTTCACAAATCGCATCCTTTTAATATATTACTCATAACAATAAGTATATATACATAAAAACCAACAAAATATATAATAATATAATATATAAAAAACGTTTTCACTTCAGCCAAAGTTTGGGTTTTTTAGAGTACACAGCATATTTTGAAATATATTTCTTTGAGATTAATTTATTTTGTAGATAAATTTAACAACTTTTGCTTCAGGTATTGAAAATTTTATCCTTCTTCATAAAATACAAATGGTCGTAAGTTAACTTTTAAAATTTTGTTAGTTTTATATATAGAACGGAAAATAAATCACAAAATAAGATTACTTTTGAAATTTGCATTCAAAATTAAAAAATTACTATTTTGTAATTTTTAGGTTTATCTTTTAAAGTTTATTCAATCACTAATGAATAGAATTAAACCAACAAAAATACAAATGCCATAATTTTTAAGCTTCATATATCTTTAACATTTTTATAATTCACGCATACAAATATAAAATCTACCAAAAGCTTGGCGCATTAATTTTCCCCCAACAATTAACAGGGTTTCATATTTGGTTTTAATTCTTTTATATGTAACTGATGTTGATAATCTTGTTTTATAAATTAGCATGCTTTTTAATTTAAATATTAAGCAAATTCACAATATTTACTTTTAGTTCGTGTCTTTTAAATATTTCTTTATAATCTTGTTACTTAAATTGTTATTGTATCAAAATATGCAAAAAAAGGCAAAAGGCGTCGAATATACAAATTAAGATAAATTCTTTTATATTAAAAGGTAGTTCAAAGAAGCTATTCCTAAAGATTCAATCTCTACTGTTCGAGTTTCTGAAACAGGATCTTTGGTCATAAGTAAAGTTGAAGCATCAATGCATGGTTCTTACACTTTGCGAGGCTGACAATGGATTTGGAGATCGTCTTTAAAAAAGGGAAATTTAATTTCAGTTCGTGGTGAGTTTTAAAAACAGAACAAATATTATTCTCGTAAACTCATGCAAGCGCATGTCATTTTGTCTGTAAAAATAAGAAATTTCCTTCATGTCTTTCTATTTTAATCAATTATATTTATTGTGATCGAAAAATAAAGTTGTGGAAAAAAAAATGAATTATGATTTTTCTTCATTTTTTGAATAAATATTTTCCTTATTATTCCCTACATGGAGTGTTTTTGTTAATTTTTAAAAATGTTGTAACGAGTGTTTAGTTTAGATTTAATTTATGTGATTGAAATAATAAAAACATGTCATTTCAAATTTTCCTGACTTTGAGAGATAACTATAGTTATTCTTTGAGCGTTTAGTAGTTTTATTACTACATATTAGGGATATGTGTAATATTTTTATTTTGATATATATTTCACAACGATTTGAAATCATCTCATTGATATTAATTATTAATTTGTATGATTGTAATTATACTTTATTTTTGTAACTGAGATGATAATTTTGGAGTTAATGCTAATATTTGAAACTACAATTGTGTATTTATTCAATGTACTGTTTTTATTCAGTTTGTAATTATAAGGAATTTATTATAATTATGTGATTTATGTGTTTTTATTTTAAAGCTTGTTTTGATAATTTGTAAAAAAAAAAAAAATATTTGGGAAATAATTGACTATATACTACTTATAAACATTGATATATTTTAGAGAACATAATGGTTATTTTTCTTTACTTCATTGGAAAGCTAAATGTTTTAAAATACAAAAGCAATTCTGATTTATGGAAGCAACATTTTTTTGCTGAATTTTTCGCCAACTATTCTATTGTAGCAATTTTTTGTGATATATTAAGTACTGAACAATTCTCTTACAATCTATCAATATGTATATTTTTTTCAGATAAAAATACTCAAAAACAGCTTAGAAGGAATTCACAAACTGTACTTTTAAAATTCAGCAAGGACATTTTTACGTTTTTCACATAGGCACTGTCATTTTACTTTGACTTTTTTACCGATATGTGGCGCTGTAATACCACGCATTGAGATATACATTGTTTATATCTGTAAACGCCATATTGTGAATGTTACATTATGTCATGTCTTACAAGCACAAAAACTACGAATACATATTTTATTCTATAGTAAATTACCTTAGCATTAAAAAGGAATAGCTTTAAATGCATAAATAACCTGACTTTCACAGAATAACGTAATGCTGGGACTTTATCTTCAAGTTTTCATTCTATGGATATTTGTTTGCAGATTAACTATTTGTGGAGGTAAGTGTCCTTAATATTTACTACTATAATTTTACTTTTATTATAAATTGTAATATTGCATGATAACTTAAAATAAAAATTGCTTAACATTAAAATTATGCAAATGGGATGTTGTTTGAAATTAGATATTTTAAAGTCTCTTTAATTTTACCGTAATATTTATTAACATTGAATTATATCTAAGCACATAATAAGCAAAATATGTATCAAAATTTTATTCTGTTTTGTATATAAAATTTGTTATGTTATATAAAACTAAATAATAACTTATTTAAAAGAAATAATTATTTCAAAGCTATATTCTTTAAATAACTTTATCTATAATTTGAATTTTTGATAAACAGAAAGAGAATTTTCTCATTTAATTCTTATTTATTGGATGAAACTAGAAATTTGATTTTAATTAAGATCACAGTTCTTATTTATTTTACAGATAAGAAATATATGTATTTTTGTTTCTGTGCTTCTTACTTAGATGTCTGGTTGTGTCTCCTTTTATATTTCCTCCTGCATTAAAAGAAGGAGAGAGAGGAAGTGTTATATGCACTACTAGATCAGGAGACAGGCCAGTAGAATTTCAGTGGAAAAAAAGACGGAGAAGCTCTTCAAAAAGCTTCGAATGTAGATATACAATCTTTGAAAGACTCGTCATTTTTAATAATGGGAGTCGGTGACTTCGAAAAGTTCTGTAATTACACATGTATCGTCACAAATGCTTTCGGAAGGGATGAGTATACATCGAGTCTAACTGTCACAGGCATGTATCGATACGATATAATAGTTTCTATCTGTACTATTTTATTAAATTTCTTTTTCTCTATACAATCAAACATTTAATTACGATGTTTCGAAACCACTCATCTATTAGATTTTCTGTAAATCATTTCACGAGAAAAACTGTTTTATAAGTATTTAAGAACGTGAATACTTTAGAAGTTTGAAAAAGTTATGGTAGAAATTGTGTTTGAACTGGACATTTGTTTGGAGAGCGTATTGTATGCGTGGCACTCAAATTTATATGTTTTAGGGGATGTACTAAATAAAGTTGAAAGCAATTAAAAAATTAAACTATGAAGATGCTTTGATAATAATTGAGCAATTACTACGGCTTAACTAATTTCCATACATTTGATAAGGTATGTTTTTACTTGATGCTGCATAAAGGCTAAAAAAGAGAGTTTACTAATAACAATGTAAAAGAATGAAATGAGCTAATAATATTCTCAAGATTGAAATAAACGAAAAAGTTTTGTTTTAGAAAATGAACAAGAAGGAAATCGATGAAAATATATCATAATTCTAAAAATACAAAATTTTGGAAAAATTATATTTATGAGAAATATGTCCATTACATTAAGCTATCAATGACTGTTTCTACTGCTTCTAAAATCCTCTTTGAAAGAAAAGAATAGGTTGATTGAGGAAAGAAAAAAAAATAAGGATTAATATTTGTTAATTATTAGAGAAAGAGAGAATTACTTTTTACATCATTCTGTAAAAAAGTAATAATATATTTGGTGATACTGAATAATCCTTTTTCTAACAGCACCTCCTGTATGGGTTAAAGAGCCATTCGATTCTATAGTTCAAGAAGGAGAAAGTTTGACAATTGAATGCCAAGGTTCCGGAGTACCTTTACCTACCATTAAATGGACAGAAGTTAAGTAATTTGATAATGTTACACAACATTTAGATTTTCATATTTTATACATACTTTGCTTAAAAATATTGTTAGAATTAATGAGTATATGACAATGGTGTTCATATATCACATATTCGTGCGTGCTATTTGATATTTCTAGCTTCTTAATTTAATCAAAAAAAATTACCTGAAAATGTTTATAAAAATAAGTTGGGAGATAAACAAGGATAACACATGGGGCTGAGTATACATTTCATATTAATTATTATAATAGAGTTAAAGTATAAAACTGATATGTTCCTAATACTTATCATCTTTATTCTGACTTAAAAATTCTTATAAGAAGGAGATATAAATAACTTTTGGAAACAATGAACAAAAAATTAGTCATCCTATTTTATTAAGAATATATGGGAAATAAAAATGGATCACATTGTCCAAATAATATTCCATAAAATGTCCCAGTTCTTTTTAAAGGACTTTTATTAAAAAATGATTAAAAAAGCAAAATAGAAATATAAATCTAAAAATAACGATGATTTATATAAATATGATATCCTTTTATAAACTGCTGCATTTTATTTGAATAGAAAACAGAAAATGTATGTAAATAAAATAATTTTTAAAAGCATATCATTTCTGTTAAATGCGGAAAAAATAATAATTAAGAAAAACACATTCAATAACCGTTTTACTCTTTTAGGTGATAAAAATACTATCATAACAAGTGATCCTTCATCAGCAATTCGCGTTTCTCCTATTGGTTCTTTAATCATCAACAAGGTGGAAGCGACGATGAAAGGAACTTATATTTGTGAGGCTGAAAATGGTTTTGGTAATCCATTAAAAAAAAAGAAATTCTTATTTCTGTACGTGGTAAGTGCAAGAAGCGGTAGTGTCTAGTTTGGAATTCATGTGTGCTAAGAAAAATTCATGTCAAAATCTATATGAAAATAACAAAAATACTATTTTTATTTAAACTGATTTCTTGTTGTTAGTGGCTATTGTATTTAACAGTTTTCAATTTCATTTTAAATAAAGGGGATAACATTTTCTTGTATTCTTTTCTTCTATTATTGTTAAAATTTGTTAAACTGATAAACAGGTATAGAATATGTATTTCAGTTGAAATACAACCTATGAACATTATTTTATTGAATTTTTGAAATAATTTATGTTTAAATAAAAAATATATATATCTCACAATGTATATTGAACAATTATACATGGGAAACATAATAAAAGTAATATTAATGGAAACTGTAGATTTTTAAATTGTAGAAACTATCAGATTTTCTGAAATGTGTTTTTTATTTAAAATATGTATCCACCTGTTTTTTAATAAAATATTTTTTTAAGTGTCCTTAAATGCTGAGTTAAGAAGTGTGGCAAAGTTTGTACCTCAATATTAGTAGAAAATTGTCGGAGAAGTAGTTGCAGTTTATGAAATAATATTGTTATGACAATCTAGTTACTCATCAACAATCACAATTATTGTTCGCTGACATTCCAATTTATCTCTCTACCAAACTTCACTATATTCCCATGTTCTCGGCTTGATAAATATACTACTCACGAAAACTGTTACTATATTATCGTTTTGTTTGAGTGTGTAACTAACAAACTTGAGTTTTATTCTCCACATACAATTGTTCGAAAATATGAATATCTTTATCTTTAGAAGAACATAGTGTTAAAACATTTAAATAAGGTAAGTATAAATGTAGGCTATAACGAATATGTTTAAAGATTCAAATAATTATTTTGTAAATTTAATCAAAGGTGAATCGGCTGTCTTACAATGAAAGTTCGAATTGTTAAAAAATTAGAATTATCAAAACTTTCAAAATTATGCTGATAAATCATTCTTGAAATGAAAAATTGCGATTTCTAGATTTTAAGTATTGCAGAATATTTTCTTTGAATTCATTTTGTTTGATTTTAGTAACAGTGTTTCATGCTGTGGATGTAAATAAGCAGAAACTAAATATATCTGATAAATTTCTTTATGATATTTTGAATTAATTGTGCATTTGAATTGAGACACATTCAGTTGAAACACTATGTTATTGTTTTGAAATATATTTTCAAATAAAGTCTATTCTTGCTCATAAACTGCAACTGTTAAAAAAATCCAACAAGACCAAATAATTGTGATATTTTATATTTTTCCCGATATGTGGCGCTGTGTGATCATTACTTTGAGTGCAATTCCTTTAACTTTTTAGAATACATATGACGCCATTACCGACTTGTTGTTCAACGATGCTCTCTGCTACTCATATTTTAACAAACACTTTTATGACATTGCTTCAGATATTTCAGCATTAATTAGAGAACAGATTTTTAAGCTGTGAAGTGGTACAATTTTGGAAGAAAAAGAAGATGATCCGATATATTTACAAGTTAATAGCACTTGGTATCATCAGCATAACAATTTCTAATGCAGGAGGTATGTTGCTCTACTTATTTCATATTATTTTACTTATTTAATATTTATATAGGTTAGAACTAATAACAAAGCTATATTCAAAGTAAATGCATTCTAATATCTTTCCACTGCATATTATATGGTGTTTTTACCCTAGAAACTTGAAAATAATGACTAAAGTTATATAATCAGTTAATTGAAAGCAAAATTTGAATTTTTCTCACTTTTTGGAACGGAGAGGTATTTTGTATTAGAATCTGGACTGTCATTTATGTTTATTGAAGCTAAAGTAATGCTGTATGAAAAATAAATAATAAAGAAGTAATGAATTTGTTACTTCGCTTTTTTGGAATTCGTTCATCTTAAATAATTCTTTTAAATATGGAAACATTAAGGAGAAACTCAATCTAAGGGATTTTATTAAAATATACAATTTATTTAAAATGGAAAGAGTTTGGATGAGGAATTCATAAGATATATTTTGAAAACAGTTAATTTTAAATTAAACCAGTAGGATGCCACAAGATTCTTCATACTGCAGAGTTAAACAACATTATTTTGTTGAGGTCAACGATAAAAATGTTCTTTTCTACATTGATTATGTAATTATCGTATAACATAAATTGTGTTTGAAGAAAAAAAAAAGGATTTAAGGGGACACAATACGATTTAATTGACCAAAATCGGTCAAAAAATCAAATGAAATATTTTTAGCCTAAATTATTCTTTATATACTTCTCTATAACCTCACAAAATTTGAAAACTTCAAACTTAAAAATGCAGAGTTATGATAGCTTTTACGTTCGTTTTTTATTCACATCCCAATGACAAATCAAAACTTTAAACTTACTTATCTCAGAAGGATAAAAGAACTGGTTTGCTAAGGTTTTTTTCTATTGTGCCTAATTGTTTGAATTTTTTACCTATTGCCAATAGTTTACGTAACAAAAGTTGGTATGCATTTTTCAATCAAACCTCTTTTTTTGAATGCTTATTGAAAATTCCGTAAAATGCATAAATTCTGAGTTCAATTATTTTTAAAAATAATTGAACTCAGAATCTATATATATTTTTATGGAATTTTCAATTAGCATTCATAAAATGAGGTGTTCTACAAATACCAATCATGCTATCGCAAAGTCCATACCAACTTTTGTTGTACATAGTTTGACGTACTTGTAAATCACACTTCATGCGTGTACGTAAATTTTTGTAGTAGGAGTAACATTTTAAAATCAGTTCCCAAATTTTAGGTTTTTTCCCTTAAAAAATAATATGGCTAACTTTTTATGAAATTTTGAGCACAAAATCTGTTTTACATAGTATACACACATAGAAGGCAACCAAAAATATTAAAATTCCTTAAATTAAAAATTTTTGCGTAAATCGTACCATATACTCTTAATGAAACAAAAATTTTTACAGCTCCTATGATTTGTGTAATTTTCAAAATTACATAGAACTTTTAAATTAGTTCTCGATTTTGCTCATCTAATATGTACATCTTACTTTCTATGAAAACTTACTTTTGAATTGAAACTGAGTATATAGGGATGCATTTTGAATTTTAATGACTATTTGTAATTTTGAGTGAAAGTATATTGTTTCTGATTTTTTTGCTTTTGTACTAGATGCACCTGTTGTTGTTCCTTTCTTCTTCCCAACTGCTCTTAAAGAACGAGAACGTGGAAGTGCAACTTGTACGATACGTTCTGGTGATAGACCATTGGAATTTCAATGGTTAAAAGATGGAGAAACAATTATTCCAAATTCAAATATGGACATTCAATCAGTTAGAGATACTTCTTCTATTCTTTCTATAGAATCTGTAACATCAAAAAGTTCAGGAAACTATACATGCATTGTAAAAAATTCTTTCGGTTCAGATCGGTACACTGCAAATTTAGCTGTTTCTGGTGAGTTTTTTTGTTTGAAACTCTCTCTCTCTCTCTCTCTCTCTCTATATATATATATATATATAATGTTATACATTCTAATGTCTTAAAACTTTGTTACATTTAGTGTTCAAGGAGAATTGTTAATGTCAAAGTAAAAGATCTGTTCAAATTAATAAAAGTATATTATTTTTTTATCAAAATAATTGATATTTTAATTTTAAATTAATGTTACTCAGATATTTAATATGTTAAGATATTTTAATTTTACGTTTTTTTTTTTTATTTTAATTTTGATATTTTTAACAATCCAGTTATATGAGTTAATTTGTCTGAGGATATAATGTGCACAAAAATTTGTACTGTTATATTGAGCAGAGGAAATAATTATAGTATACGATCATCCAGTACTTATTTTTATAATTTTTATCTACAAGCTTAATTTTAAATTCATCTGTATAATTTCTTTCCATTCATTACATGTTAGTATTCATGAAGTATTTTAAAGTTTATGATTTCCAGAACATATATATATATATATATATATTCATTAACATAAAATTAAATTTTATTAAAAATCATAGAGCTAATTAAGGCAAGTCGTCCTTTAATACTAATTTGCGCTATTAAAAATGCTGAATGGATTTTACCTGAATAAGACATTTAAAATGAGTATTTCATTTTCGTACTTTGAACGACTTCTAGACATATTTTATGAAAAATATAGTAGATTTCAAAACTGAGGAAATAAGTACGAATACATAAAAAAAGATGGCGAGTTTTTTGTTTTTGTTTGTAGTTAAGTTTCATCAAATTTATTCAAAACACTTATTTTATCCCTTTTTTGAATCAAGTGATTCATTTAAATATTTTTAACATTTGTATTATTTTTTTTGAACTTAAATAATATTACAGAAAATTTTAATAGCTTTAGGACGCTTAAGATTTTTTTTTTTTTTTCTTGAATTCTATATTTTTATAAATAAACAAAATTTATAATTTTTTTGTGCAAAAATAGTCCTAAAATATCATTGTGTTAACGAACAAATTATTTTTAATTGAATTTTATATATCCAGAAGAATTAAGATTTTCGTATATAAGTATTTTTCCTTTAAAAATCAATTGAAATACTTTTGAACTTTTTTCGCACTTGAATATTTTTTTATGATATTTTATAGCTCCTCCTGTTTGGTTGAAAGAACCAATGGATGTTATTGCAAAGAAGGAGATAGCATTAATATAAAGTGTGAAGCCATTGGAGTTCCACCACCTATGATTACGTGGACATCAGTTAAGTTACATATACTTTTTCACACATACATTTTTTTTAAAAAATTTATCTTAGCGTTTTATACTGTTTTATTTTGTTGTCTTAAACTATTAAATCAGTAATAAATCCAAAAGATTACTGATAAACTCTTTATAAATTTTCATTCTTTCTCTTGTAGAGCGTAGATATTTTTATATAATAATTAAAAAAGCAAAATATATATTTTTTATAATTATAACTAAAATGACTTCTAACTCCCTTAGTTCACTAAAAACGACGATATTTATTTTTTTAAAATTTTAAATTAAAGCAAAAACAAAATTTGAGCTTTTAATTTTAAATTCAATATCCAACAACTAGTTTACTAAAAATAATTTAATTATCAAAGCTGACCGTTCTAAATTTTAAATAAGAATTCTTTTCTTAACAACCAGTGTAACGCATAGTATTAATTTGTGATTTTTTTTGTTACAGATCAAGGAAAAACCATAGAGAATTCCTCCGAGCTCTCTGCTTTCATAAAATATGATTTATTTGGTACATTAAGTATAAGTAAAGTAGATGCATCTTTGAAAGGTTCGTATACTTGCATTGCAGATAATGGGTTTGGAACAGCCATTCAAAAGACAGTACAAATTTCAGTACAAGGTAAATGCAATTACTTGATATCAGAAAAAGAGACTTGTTGTGAGCTAAGCAGGGATGTTATGTCACTTAAAAATTACTTTGATTACGAATGCAAAAATGTTGTATGAATAGTTATAAAAATATAAAAATGAAAACATTACGAAGCGTTTTTTTTTTATGTTTTACAAATCAAAAATAATTCAAACTTTTGATGTCTTATGATACGATTATATATATTTTAACTGAAAATAGAATTTTTTTAATATTGTGCGTGAAGTGAAATATTTTTATCTTTGAGTTTGTCATTTAATATATTTAACTCCAAATATTACATAAATATATTCAAAATTACAAAACCTTTTCTGATTACAATTACCTGGGAGTATGATATATATATATATATGTTTCCAGTATATTTTCAGAAATATATATTTTCATAATTTCTTTTATTAGATATTTCAAAACGTCGCTTTGCTTGAGAAAATATCGCTTTATTCTGTAAATTCGTTTATTGCATTTTATTTAATTATTACATTTTATTTAAAAAAATGTCCGTTGTGTGGCGCTGCATTTCTCCCTTGCTGTGTGTTTTGGACGCTCGTTTTAGCCATTCTTAAAAAATGGGGACGGTGATAACTACACATTGCTCGTATTATACACTGCAATTTATCACTACGAGTTTTAAGCTATCGACTATTTCACAGTTCCATGCAAAACCCCGAATTGTTATGTTCTTATTTTCAGAAAATGAAACTAAACCTAAAGTTACACACTCTGATCAGTTTGTTTGTGTTGTTGGATATTTGTGCTTGCAATGGTAAGTGAAGCTTCTTTTGTTTCAATTCTTTACTATTTTTTTCCTGATGCATTTCTTTTATTAATCAGGGAACTTTTTCTAATACATAATATAACTTATTATCATAAAAGAGATTAATATATAAAATGATAAAATTGGTTATGAACTTGCATGGTTAAAGATCAAAAAATATGATTTTAGAAACAATATTTTTTTCATAAAAATCTTTATTTTGGTAATTTTAAACTTGATTGCTATGTTGAATATCAACAATAAAAAGCAAGTTTTAGTTACAAGAATGCTACTTTTTTATTAATTTCTCTGTGCTAATGTAATAGAACTACACGAGTCAATTCCCATAGATTTATTTTCATATTTATGATGCTCTTGATCTCAATTAAATTAAAAATATGAATAATATTTAGATATATAATTGAGTATATTGAGTTGAAATATATTGAAAGGTAAAGATATTCAAAAAAGTTTTCTGAATTTACATTAAACAGTATCATAATTACAAAATTTATTTGATGTAGGTTGATGAAATTTTAATTAATACCATATTAATTAATTGTTCTAATACTCATAGGTTGATTTAACGATAAGAATATAGATATTTTTAATTATAAGAGTAAAGAAGTCATAGACACACACAGAATTTGAGTTATTTTTATGTTTACAAACATTTCTTAGATCCTCCCAGGTTACAACCAATTTTACTTCCCGATATGGTATCCATTGGGGAGAAAGTTATGACAATATGCGGTGTAAAAGTTGGATCAAAACCAATGACTTTTAAATGGACAAAGGATGGAAGTGACATAAAAAACATGCCTCAAGTTTCTGTTGAAGTATCTGAGGATTATTCCATGCTTTCTATTACATCCGCAACGAAAGAAAATACGGGAAATTACACATGCATCGTTGAGAATGCCTTTGGGAAGGATCAATCAACTGTTCCACTAATAATTAAAGGTAAGTAGTGTGTTAATAAGAATGATTTCTTATAAAATGAAATCTAATACATTATTTCTTCTAAATAATTTATTTTACGAAATTAAATTAAGAAGGTTTTATAAGTGTATTTATAAAACTATAAGTTAAAACTATCTAGTAACGATGACGCATTAAGTAATTTTGACCGTATTAACTAAATTTCGTGAATATAATCCTGTATTAGTTTATAAGTTTTTTCATAATTGTATTGTCTTGATAAATATATAGAATGTAAAACTGTAACTTATATTTATAAATCTTATAGTAAATATATAATTCAAGAATCAAAATGAATAAAACATTCAAGATTTTTCTTAACAGTGTTATTTTGTTTGAGACCATTTGTTTTTATTTTTGGATAAACGTTTTTATGAATATTTACATAAATAAGTTTAATTGGTATAAAATGATTTGAATTTTTTTGTTTTACTATTCCAGTTATTTAACTCTTTTTTGTGTCCACAGAATGGTTTTTTAAAAACAAATAAATCTATATTTTTGTCATAATTATTATGATCTCGGGGTGTTTTGTCTTTTAAGATTTTTTATTTACAACAGCTTTATGCTTTTTTTCGGCAGATTAAGAGTAAAATTGTGAAGTAAACTTGAATTTTTAGCTTTTTATTTCCTTTGTTTTTCTGCCGATAAAATTATAGGCGCAGAAAATATAAACTTGAAAATTATGAAGAAACTAAAAATATTTTAATTATCTCTTGTAATCAATTTCCTGCTTCAATATAAAAAATTTGTTTTAGAAGTTTCGTATAAATTTATCATGAATTTTTCAGTCTGAGCTAAATGAAATAAATTAATCTTTCAATGTAGACTTATGCTTATTAATGAGGACTAATTAAAAATATCATTACCAAAAAGTGTTATAAAAATATTACAGAACAGTTTTGTACTTTACATTAATATTATGGATTTATATTTAAAACAATTGGCGATTCTCATTTTTTTTTCTATTTAATTGACAGTTTTTTAATTTAAAAATAAAGTTTTATCATTTTAAATTTAGTTTTAGCCCTTTTTGCTAAACATTTTCTAATCTAATTTTTTAAAAAATTTCTAGCACCCCCCTCGTGGGTACAAATACCTCAAGATGTAAAATCATCCGAAAATAAAGCTGTGCTCCTTGAATGTTTGGCAGATGGCCACCCAAAGCCTGTAATGTCATGGATAAAGAACGGAAATTTAAGTAAATTACAAATATTATAAATTTCCAGTTAAATAATTCTTTCATATTTTCCTATATGATATAAATAACTCATAATGAATTATTCCTATTCAAAGTCTTTTTTTTTGCTTATATTGATAAAGCAGACAATTCCAATAAAAACAAGATGTTTTGAATTAAAAATAATTTGAATAACTTAAGAATTATAAAAAGGCCCAGTGATCGAGTGGTAGCGCATCGCACTTCCACACCACAGGTCCGGGTTCTATTCCCAGGCTGGGCAAGGTTGAATCAGCCGTTCATCCCCACTGCAGTGATTCGATAAATGATTACCAAGCTTGCTTGGGAACTTAAACACTGGGAGTCTCACTTCAGACTGACCAACAGATCGGGACATCTGCTCATGCACCTTAGAGCCCAATGGTCATGTATACTGGGATGGGCACAGTAGGCCCTGGCCCTCATGGGCTGTTGCGCCACTGAGTTTGAGTTAAAGAATAATAAAAGGTGCTTAATTTTTTTCTTATTTATTAAATTTTCTTTGAGATTCTATCTTTCTTTACATTTTTGATAAATAATTTCAAGGCATTTTTTGCTCCAGTGTCTCTTTTAGAAATATTTAAAACTGAAATCTTGTTTTCTTAATTTTCAAAGGAGTACCAATAATTTAATAGTATTATCTTCTTTCAAAATTGTATTTCTCATTTTGTCCCATTTTTGAATTAATTGCAAAGTTGAACAGTACTTAAAGTAATCATTATCAATTATTTGTTACTATTACATTGTGTTAATAACTAACATAGAAGAAAATAAATTTTTATTTAATTTTTAAGAATTAAGGAAGAATTAATAATTATAGAAATATAGTTTATTAAATTATTCAGAATTTTTGAATAATTTTTATTGGGTGTATTTTAATTATTTCTTACAGTTCAGGATTCAAAATCTGATGGATTAAGTGAAGGTTCAATAAATATTTTTTCGAATGGTTCACTTTATATTTCACAAGTGAGAAGTCATCATGCCGGTGAATACACCTGTATAGCGAGCAATAGTGTCGATCCATCATTAAAATCAACCGCATCATTAACGGTAAATGGTAAGAAAAATTAAATTGCCGCAATTTTTAAATGTAGATAAAAGAGAAAAATGTAGATAACTGAAATTTGAAATATCTAATAAAATCAAAATTGAAAATGTCTCATTTGTATTTGTTATCATCTAAGCATTGAAATCCAACATTGTTCACGGAATTGAATACATAATAGTTGTTTGATAATATGTGTTGATTTATTTAATTCCTGTATGTTATTGATATGTGATTAAATATTTCAGCGATGTTATATTTTTGTAAAATTTTTATGTAAACAATCGGAAAACTGGTTTTTAATTATCTTGTGCGAATTAAAAATATTTTGAAACAAATACTGTGGTTGTTTAAAAGATGTATTACTTTGTGCAGAAAATGTTCATCAACTTTATGATATTTTTTCATTATATTTATCCTATGTTTTCCTATAAATTATGCTGGATACAATGAAACGAATTATCATTTTTAGAATCTAACAGATTTACTTTTAATTTCTAAACTTTCCTCTATGTGGCGCTGGTGGTAAATCATACTCCCAAATATAGTGTACAATTAACAGCGAAAACAACGCCATGTTCTGTGTATCAGTGCAGTTTTTCAGATAAAGAATTGTTCTGCTTTACAAAAGTTAGGAAGTACACGTTTTTGATCGTAATCCCGTCTGAAGTTTTTAAATGGATTTTGTTTCTACAATATGTTGCCGAGATATCGCCTCTGTACGTTTTAGGATATATTATAGCTATATTCTCAAGTACAGTCATTGGAGTCGACGTTACAATAGGTGAGTGAATTCATATAAAATTTATTTGATATATTACTGTAAATTTTAGAAGCGTTTAATAATTTCAATATTTCCCAAATATTTATAAACATTATGAGGACATTAAATTCGTAATTATATGAGAGATTGTAGGAATATTTCTTTTTCACACTATTTTATAGTGTAAGAGTATCCTTCTTATTTTCATATTTTACTTGCAAATAGTTCCTCAATATATACTTATAGATTATATATTTTTTAAATAAAACTAAATAGTTTAATAAAAATTCTTATAAAATTCTACCAGTAGTAAGAAAGGCTTTTGAATTAATATATTAGTGCATCATCTATTATTTCAAGACAAGACGTATACAGTAAATAAAAATGCATTTATATATTCTTATCTTAGCGTTTGAATTTTTTGCTGTGTTCCAATTATAAACGTTTTAGATGAATGTTAGAAATGTGTGTACAGATTTATTCTATAATAAATGGTTTTAATAACTGTAAGACATTTTTAATGCTTATTTATACCTATTTTCTCTTTAAAGTTGCTCCAATCATTCAACCTTTCATTTTTCCTGAAACTGCTTCACAAGGCCAAAGAGTAACAGCTACTTGCGGAATTTTGCAAGGTTCAAAACCCCTCAAATTCCAGTGGATGAAAGATGGAAAAGAAATATCAGAAATACCTAATATATCCCTCGATGTACAAGCTGAATATTCCGTTCTTACAATATCACCAGCATCTAAGAATAATGTGGGTAATTATACTTGCATCGTACAAAATTCCTTCGGTCAGCATAGCCATGATGCGAGTTTTACATTAAAAGGTAAGGAAGCTGTAATTTAGCTTTTAAAATATGAAATGTAGATTCAAAAACTTTTTTGAGCGCTACACGTTATACGAGTTTTTATTATGTAGTACAATTTTAAATATTTAGTAAAATTTTATCTTAATATTATTTAAAATAAAAAATTTTAAGTATCTTTAAATTTTAAAAATGTATAATGGTCAATCAAATTTATTTATTGTTATAAACGAATGCTAATTTTCATTTTTCAAGAAGACAAATGAGTTTTACTATTTTCTTGATTAATTTTGCTTGTATAAAGTAAACAAGTCATCTTTTGAAAAGGATATAGGGAAATGACGTTACATTCACTCTATTAAAAGCTCAAAAGGAGTGAATTGAACTAATTGAAACTTTCTGAAAATAAATGAAATGTTTTTGATGCATAACTTAGAAAAACTGTGTCAATTCACTTAAAAATTAATTTTTTATGTAGAAAATATAATTTGATAGCTTTAAAAGAAATTTATGAAAAATGTGAAAATCCCATGAAAGATTTATCGGTAACTAGTTTTCGTAGGATTACAAAAAAGAAGAGTCACAGAAAAACATACATAAGCAATTCTTGAATACTAAATGTGAATAGTTAACTTTTGTAATTTAAGTAATCAATATATTAATAATAATTATTTATATGTTAAATTTTTAACTTCAAAATTTCATTATTTTTGCATATGTTTTACTGCAGAAGCCCCTTTTTGGATTAAAGAACCTGAAGATATGGTTGGCGTTGAAGGTAAAAGGATAGAAATAAGATGTTCAGCTGATGGATCACCAAAACCTGAAATTAAATGGACAAAGAGAACAGGTATGACTGAAATAGAAGTATTAGTTTGCAACACATAATTTCTGATTTTTAAAATTTTCAGGAATTCGATCTAGTCAAAAATGCAAAATAATAACTGAAAGCAATTGCTAACCATAACTAGTTCTACAACATTAGATATCATGAATACTTAATATTAAGCAAAAATATCATACACAACAAAGAGAGATTACATCGATAAATAATTAGATTTACTGCATTAGTGAGGAAATGTACAATTTTTAGTTAAAGGATATTTTTGCAATGATATTACGATACCTCTTTTAATTTTATGAAATATTGCACACGATTAATTTTATAAAATATTAAGCATGAACGATTCATTTTCCTTAGTTATTATATAATACTCTGGTTAACTAATTTAGAAATAGTTAAATTCATTAAAAAATATTTTATGTTAAGCGCTTTAACTTTTAAAGTAACTTGAAAATATTTTAATTTATTTTTAAAATGTATTTTTCTGAAGAAAAAAAAAGTTTATTAAGACATTTAAATTGAACCATGAAATATATATATATATATATAAATATAAAAATTTGCTTTTGAATTATTTTATCTCTTTACTCAATCATCACCTTTGATACCTATACATTAAGGGATTTATTAATATTATATATAAATTTTTCAATTACTTACAAAGATAAAGAAGTTTTTAATATCTAAAAGAATTTATTTTAATTATAGAAGGATCAACCGTAGAATTAGGTGATTTTGCAGATCAGCAAAGAGATGGATCATTGATTATTTCTACACTAAAATCTCAAAATGCTGGTGCTTATGAATGTGAAGCAAAGAACGGGATTGGAAATTCTTTAAAAAAACTAATTACTATTCTTGTACATGGTAAGATATTGAACGAGAAAAACTATTTTTAGTAGCTACTTACATTTAAATATTCTTTGAATCCTACAGCATATTATTTTTATTGCGAAAAATGTAATGAAAGATTTTGTGAAGTGATGTGTGGCAAAATGGATTTAAGTCTAACGTATTTGTTTTTTTTCAGCTTTTCTTGTGACAAGGTAAAAATTTAAAACTTCTTTTGATTTGTGTTTTTATGTTAACTATATTTTTAAATATTTGTATCTCCGAAATAATATCTTGTATAATGAGAACTGGCAAAATAAAAATGATATTTATGCTTACATTTTTGTCATTTAAAAAGAAAAATATTGAGTGTATTTAAAAGATTACTTTCTCTGCACAAGCTGTTATAGACTTCATTCACACATTGCTACATAGGTTGTTTTTAATCTGGGAACATGATACCAAACAAATGAGACAAAGTATGTACATTAAATACGCATTTTGTATGAAGAGATATTAAAATGTATCTATAAAAACACACAAATAGAGTGTGTAAGTGATTTTTCAAGCATTTTCTTTTATATCCTGTTATGTATGCAACAAAGAAAAAGTAGATAGTGAAAATGACATGTGAATAACGGAAGTATAATGTGTTTATTCAATCAGAAAATTCATATTCAAAATGCTTTGTTTTAAGCTCTACTAATATTTTTTTCTAACATATTACGTGTTAATTCAAGAAATGTATTTATATATATCTAATGCTACATTATAATACGGTATTTGGTTTTATTTTTATGATACATCTTGTGTATTTTTGAAATATTTTTTCATAAATACTACATTTAAATAATTCCTAACCAAATGGATTTTTAAAATTATCGTGTATAATAATTTTGCAGAATTATAAAATAATATATTTACAAGTATCTTGAAAATGAAATTTTAAATTTCATTATGTAACACGCTTTGCAAATTGTTTTAATTTCTAGCTCCTCTAACAATTTGTTGCTGTGTAGTTTTAATATCTATGATGTAGCAATATTTCACATTGCCTAGTAATAAAAAAATTTAACCCACTCCATATTATAAAAATAGAATAACCTTTTGTTCCCTCTTTCTCCGTTGTGTGGCGCTAAATGCTCAGATGTGGAATAATTCGTAGCGTGTCCATGATGCGTTGTCTTATTTGTATGAGTTGTTGTCCCGATTTTTACAGAGAAAATCCATTGCCAATTTCCGTATTTCATTAGGAGAACAGTTACTATTCCTGAGAACTATTGTCCTCATTTGTATAATGTTAATATGAAGTTCAAGATTGATTTATTTATCCAATTTGCATCTCTTATTCTACATTTTCTACAGACAAGACCAGCACTTTCTTCTGAAGATGAAGGTGAGTTTCATTTGTAAAAGAAGTTATATCTTATGTAATATATAATAGATAAATAAATCAGCACATTTTTTTCACATATCAAAAAATTATTTTCCAATCAAATGCTTATTTCTTCTTCGAAATTTAGGGAGAAAGTTAAATGCTTTTATCTCTCTATTACTTACTAATATAATATGAAATGTTAAGTTTTGAGTTATAATGCGTAAAGTTACCGAAAGAGAGACTTAATGTTATAAATTTATTGCTTATAAAAGATGAAAATGTTTTTGAATAAAGCTGAAATATAAGTTTGTTTTAATCATGTTAGTCAAAGAATATATTTATTTGGTTAACTATTGTAAAAAGCTTGATTATCGTGATGTTTTTACTTATGAATTATCAGCTACTTCTTCTCTCTATCAAGTATTATTTAAATTAACTAATTTTAAAAATAATTTTGATCATTTACAGATATATTGAAATAATATTCTATTAATTTCGATGTTATTAATATTTAAAATTGTTACAAACCTTTTACTCAACAATGATTTTGAACCTGTAATTGAAAGTAAGATTTAGAGTAATACTAAATATGCACATCATTTATGTTATAAAATATATTACTATATATGCATTTATAATAATGTTTTAATAAATATATGCAAATTTAAAATATATATTGTAGGTCCTCCAAAGTTGCATCAGATATATTTTCCTGAGTATGTACCAGTGGGCAAGAAAGTGATCGTGGTTTGTAACGCTTTAGTGGTTCCATGCCGTTTACATTTATATGGGAAAAGATGGTAAAAATATAAAAGATATTCCTAATGCCGTAGTTGATATTCAGAGAGATTATTCCGCCTTAACTATAGGCCCAGCGCAACCGAGAATGTAGGAAATTATACTTGTATAGTGGAAAATAAATTTGGTAGAGATTCTTCACACGGTACACTATTATTAAGAGGTATGAAACTTAAGTCTATGAATTATCCAAATTTATATCTAGAAAGAATTTTATATTTTCTTAACAATTTTAATTTTTAAACTTATTTTGAAAAAAATAGAAAGAAAATCATTTAATTAACTTCACTGATAACTGAGCATTAATGGCTTATTTTAATCAATTTTTAAATTTACTTAATCGTACTTAATTTTATCAATGATACATACATTAAAAACTTTTCAGAAAGTTCACCGGGAATGGTTTTCAATTAGAAAATCAATAACCATCAAAAATCGTTTAAATATAAAAATTATTTTAATAATTTTTTTCACATCTACATTATTAAGAAGGAATGGTATAACAATTTCCTTCTTTTAGCACCTCCAGTTTGGGTAACAAAACCTGTTGACACTAATGTTGCTTCAGGGAAACAGTTTGTATCTTCATTGTGTAGCTGAAGGTCACCCAAAAAAGCCAAATATTTCATGGAAATTTAAAAGTAAGGAAAATAATTATTTATCTTCATTCATACGTAATATGTGTTACATTTGCACGTTTACTTTATCGTATATCCTAATGATACTTATTTGTCTCGGAAATATTTAAGCACTTGGCATTTTTCAAAAAAATTTTTTCTTGCAGGCATTTAACGTTTATTGGTTTAAAAACATTGAGTAAACCTTAAGACAAGAATTTGAAAAATTCAGTATAAAATTTGTTTTATAATTTCCAAGAACTTACCTAAATGTATTTTAAGAGCTTTGAGAAATTTTAAAATATTTTTAGAAAATTTGATTTATAATAAAGATTTATATATAAGTAATATTTTATTAAAAAGTATATTTAACTAATGCAATATTTGTGGAAAAATCTTCAACTAAAGCTAATAAAAATTTGTCTTTAGTTTAACTCTAAAACCTCAAACTGTCTCTCCTTTATTCCTTTTAATTACATTACCAAAAACGAAATACCATATTACCAAATCAACTAAATGTGAGAAATTTAATATAAGTATACATATACGTTTATGATGCAGTATAAAACTCTATACATTTGTTTTTGAATTCGATTATTTAGATTAGGGATAACATATATACATTTTAAAAATGATCTTAAAATTGTAAAAATTAAGAAAAAGTCTTAAAATTGTTAAAGTAATAAATATATTTATAAATATATTCTATTTGTTTTTCTAAGAACCAGAAATTTATTACTGAAATTCATCCTAAAATTGTTTCATTAACTCATTACAGGATTACAAATTATTGTTCTTACTTATATGTATGAATAAATATGTTTCTCATAAAAATGTTTTTGTGTTACAGATTCTAATGGAGAGATCTACCAACTTAAAGAAGAAAACAATGTTCAAATATTAAGCAATGGTACTTTATATTTTGCAAATGTTCAAGATCAGAATTCAGGAACTTATATTTGCACTGCTTCAAATGATTTAGAATCAACAATTTCGAAAACTGTATCAGTAAATGTGAATGGTAAGATGCTGTTCTTGATGCTATAAATGTTTGTAGAATGTGGGGAAATGTCGAATTCTACATACAACACAATATTTTGTTAATGTTTTTTCTCAAATATATGTAATTTCAAATATATATAATTTAAAATATGAGTAACTTAAAAAGTTTCGAAGTTTAAATGTCATATGTTGATTCATGCACGTATTAATTATACAACTGAAACAAAATATTTTAGAAGCTTTATTTGAATACAGGACTTATAGAATACAAATAATTAAATTTATGCTTTCATTTTGTAATTGAAGTTGAATTACAGATGGGATTTAATAGGGTTTTAATAAATACGACAACGTTAATTTTGTAGTTTCATGATTAAAATTTAAGTAGTGTATTCTCGGATTATTTCAATAAAAACAGAAAAGGTTTTTGATAATTCATCACCCCCCTCATAATTATTTGTATACATTTAAGAATAATTGGACTAATAATAAAGAATAACTAGAGTTCACTGCCTCTGAAAATGTGTTCGAGTCGCAAAAAATTATATAATCGAAATGGCATTTTATATTATTATTGAATATTATTTTTGAATATCTTTTATTTTTATTTCACTCATCTTGTGCTCTTATCCTGTTGCAGTTTTTTATTATTTTCCACTTTGAAGTTTCAATTCTTATTTTTATTTTTACTTGTATATAACAATTTCTACCTCAAAAAATGTCCACTGTATGGCGCTACAATACCATGTATGAGATGGCTTGCATAGTTGCTATTGTATACAATCTCGGTTTGTAAAAATGGTGATTCGCAAGATATGAAAGACATTGTGACAAATACAAATATTTTACATTGATATTGTTGTTTTCCGTGTTTAATAATCCCTCAAATATATTTTTTAATAGTTTACAGAATGTCAGTCACTAACTAACAATTTATATTTCGGATAATCATGCTGACGCTATTCCTGTCTACAATCGTGATTCTAATATCGGGAATATTTTCTCAAGGTAAGTCACAAATGTTGTCGTTGTCGATATTTAAAAATTAAATTTACACAAAAACTAATAGGTTTCATTACTACTAATAGGTTAAAATTTTAAAAAGATCACACATTTTAAATTAGTTTAATTATGTTTGTTATTTATTTAACTAACGACAAAAGAAAACCCTTTTAGATATCATATTTACCTCAATACTCAAAGAGTAATGATCATTTTAATATTATAATATAAAGGATTCAATACTCTAATTAGAAATTGTGTGATTTTGTATGTTTGACAGCCCCCTTTTAAAATCGTTCTGTATTTTTCAGAGCCACCCGTTATTCAACCGTTCTCCTTTCCAGAATATTCTACTGTTGATCAAACAGTAATAGTTACTTGTGCAGTCGGTCAAGGCACAAAACCTCTTGAATTTAGTTGGTCGAAGAACGGGAAAGAAATTGAAAACGTACCCAATACATCGGTTCATACATTAGCACGATTTTCAGTTTTAACAGTTGGACCAGCAAGCAGAGAAAATGTAGGTAATTACACTTGTACGGTAAAAAACTCTTTTGGAAAAGATTCATATACAGTTCCTTTTGTTTTAAATGGTGAGTATTCAAAACTTTTATATTTTGTATGTTTACAGAGTGAAAATATCTCTCACTTTTTAATATTTTTATTTAATTTGAGTGCTAGTATTTAAAATATGTTTAAAATAAAAGCTATGATTCTTAAACACATGTTATATGATGAATATAAGTATATTGGAAATAATTTTCTCAAGTTAAATGTAATGGGAAATCTCAAATATGATTTTTATTGTCTAACATTAATGTTTTGAACACATTAAAATTTTATAAGAAATAATAAAACTTTAAAAGACTTTTTTCAGAATAATGATACTTTGAAAACTATCTATATAATGGTTTTCTTTTTATTTGTTTATTTTCGTAAAATATATGTAACATGAGCACAAGATAGAATAAGTTCTTTTTACAAGAATTTCTTTTTCGCATATTTTTTTAAAAATGTAAATTATTAGCATATAAGCTTTTTCATACTTACTTTGATCATTCATAAATTAATTTCAGAGCCTCCTGTCTGGATACAAGAACCTGAA
Source organism: Trichonephila clavipes (assembly GCA_019973935.1). Lineage (NCBI taxonomy): Eukaryota > Metazoa > Arthropoda > Arachnida > Araneae > Nephilidae > Trichonephila > Trichonephila clavipes. The sequence goes on from BMAU01008041.1 coordinate 59,514, forward strand.
GATGTGAGAGTGACAGAAAATGATTTTTGGAGATAATTTGTAAGGCGTTTGGACATCAGTACCTAAAGTTTCCTGGATTAAAATTAATGGTAATTTGATAGTTTAAAAACAAATGACAATTTTATACAGCAAAATAGCCTTGAAATAAAATGAAGTCATTATCTTCTATTAAATTTAAAATAAATTCTCATAGTCAGGAGGAAATGATTTATAGTATATTTTTAGATTAAAATTTAAAAATGCTCTAATTTTTGCGGTAAATTAAATTTAATAATTTTTGAATCCTAAAATAAAATGAAAGTTAAGGACATAAATTCTGTTATCTTTAAAAGTGATTATTAGAATTTTTCAATCATTAACAGTAGCAAAATTTATGTAAAAAAGGAATATTTTCTTTTAAACAACATTGATTTGAGTTAAGAATGTAATTTAAGATGTTTAACAATTTTAAAGCTATTAAACAAATTAAAAAGCCCGATTACATGAAATTTTAACGACTGAATTATAATAACATTAATCGGTGCTTTAGATAAATATTTGCTTTCTAAATACATCACAAATGTAGTATGGGAAAACATTTAGGTATATATAATATATTAAATGAGAGAAATACACTAGAAAATATTTTAACAAAGAAAAGTTACTGATTATTAAGACACATATGCAGCTCTAACAAATATATAACTAAAAATTTAGAAATGTAAAAGAAAAATATTTCTCTATATTTTATTTTGTAACACACACATCACATTTAGTGAATAACTTTAAACAATAAATTTCTTAAAAATCATACTACTGGATTTTAAATATTTCTTAGGTGAAACAGCTCTTCCTTCAATGCGTATAGAAAGCACATCGAACATGCAAGTGTTTGATAACGGATCTTTGATTATCTACAGTGTAAAAGATAAGATTAAAGGTTCATATCGGTGTTCTGTTTCAAATGATGTTGACAAAACTAGAAAAAGAAATTCAAATATTTGTATCTGGTAAGATTTAAAATTTTTCATAAATACATTCAAAGAATTTTTGCTTAATTTTTTGAAATTTTTAATAATGTAAATGCATTTTTGTATCTTTTTTTATTCATACGATTGTACTTTACCCTTTGTAAAATATTAAAAATAAAATGCTGTTTTGAATTTGTGTTTTATTTTATTTCTCTCATTTGTTAATTGTTGTATTATTAGTATAGATATTTTTAATATCACATACAAGTATTAATTTTTTACAACACAAATCCTACTCTATGCTATCACCAGGCGGCGCTAGAATGTCTATATCGTGATACACAAAGATCATCGTATGAGTTGTCTACTGTGTCAGGTCTACAAATGTTTAGTCTTCTGAATGAGCTAGAGTTTGACAATAGAGTCTCTCAGTAATGTACCTTCATAATATCTTTTCTTGTAGGTAAAAGTCGATTAGAATAATACTTCATAGATAATGAATTTGTGTAATTCCATGTCTTCAAAAATATCTTTCTGGATTTTGGCGTCAATCATCTTCCTTGCAGTTCCACTGGAAAGCGCATCAGGTAAGTGTGACACTTATTTGGTATATTTCAAATCTGTATCTTGAATGTACATACATTTTAAAAAATAAGGTTATGCTTTTGACTACTCTAGATAAAAATGCTTATTTCAGTGCATCAATTATGAAATCTATTCAATTAAAAATTTCTGAAAAATTATAATGCTAATTCGACATCAAAAGAATATATCATTGCATTTGAATGTAAAAAGAATCTGATTTACTTTTAATCAGTATAGACTTCATGATTAAGATAATACTATTAATACCAGTACTTATTCATAAAAGCTGAAAATATTTATAGTATTTTATGACCAATTATATTCCATGCATTACTAATTATATTATGTAATTAGTATCATATATTTAATACTAGTTAATAATTTTAAATCCTATAGATATAATAAATTGCATGTAAATCATAGACAAATGTATGAAAATATTTATGCTGAGGCTTATCTCCGTGCTATGGCTGATTTATCCACACATGTTAATAATATTAAATTTAATTTATTTAAAATTTTATATTTCTGTCTAAGAATTTTTATGTAATACCCAAATCCTCAAAGAATTTAATTTTCATGTTAAGTGAAAGACATTTTGGTGATATTTATTCAAACAAATTTCACATAGTAGAACTCATTTGATGAATAGATTTTTTTAGAATATAATATATAATAATATTCTTATTCTTTTAAAAAAATTATATTTATGAATTATTTATTAATTCATTTTGTTTTTACAGTTTTAGATTTGGGTGTAATACCTTTTTTTTTCTTCCCATCTCATGTAAAAAGAAGGAGAAAAAGTATTTGTTACATGTACTCCAAAAGGTGAAGGTCGTTCTGTAACGTTTCGATGGTCACGAAATAAATCAGATGTTAAACAAAATGAAAGAATTAAAATAACTGATTATCCTGATTTTTCTACTTTTGATAATCAGTTCTGTAGTTGGTGAAGACAGTGGTAATTATACTTGTACAGTAGCGGACAATCACAATACAGCCAGTTATTCTGCAGAGCTAGTGATACAAGGTAACTACAGTTAAAAATATTTTCTGTAAAAAAATGTTAATATTTCTAATTGTATAGTATACTAGTATATTATGCTTCATCAAATTAATAGAATTAATTAAACTAAAAGTATATTTTATAACACCAGTTTTTCATTTGGATGACTAAAAATACTCTAATTAAAACTATTCTAATATACTATTAAACGAAGGGATCATACTACACTTAGTTTAAACCATATTGAATTGTCTTGAGTTATTTTTGATGGCTGCTAGTATTTCATGGTGAAATGACAGGAAAATTTGGATATTTGATTGTAATTTATTACATTATTTGGGTTTTAGTGTTTTAAAAAGATGTTGACGAATTTAAACTGAATAAGAGTAGGAATATATTTGCTTCATTCTCGAATTATACGTGAAAAATTAAATTTCAAATACTTAAAATTAATAAATGAAAGAATTGATTAACTTGTAATAGCTATCAGTGTTCAACAATCATGTTGTGACAAATATAAAGAGTAAGAAATTGGTATTGAATTGAATTTTAATTAATTATAAAATGTAATGTCTTTAAGGGGAATCTTAGAAATATAAATATTTATAACAAAAATACGAACAAATTATTATTTGTTACTTTTTTACCTGATTAATGGCTAACGTGCAGTTTATATCATTTGTACACAAAAAAATAATATTAAAATGTGTTTTTAAAAATATTTACAAAAAGGAATTATTTATGTCCAAAAATGTAATTATTTTTGCATGCACTGTCGAATGAAGTTTGCATGTGTAAATACTATTTCAAAACTGTTTATTGAAAATAAAAATGAATTAATTTATTTTGTAAAAGAAAATAATTAGGAAAAGAGGAATTTCTATAAGATCTGTTCTATTTTCTATTTATCGTCCAATATTCTCTCCCAGAAAAAACAAACTTCACTGCATAACGCAAATTTATGCAGAAAAGACCGTTTTACTGAAAGGAAATAGAAGAATAAGTTTACTTCACAACACAGTAGTAAGGTATGCAAGAAAACCAATTTTACACATGAAATACGATAAACAATATCGTATTTCAACCGAAAACAAATTTATGCAGGAAATGCAGTTTTACAGAAATGAAACAGAAGAATAAGTTTACTTCACAACACAGTAGTAACGTATGCAAAAGAAACCAATTTTTACAGTGAGTGAGTTAATATTAACGTCGCACTGTTCAGCTACACGAGGGCTTTTGGCGACGGACCACGTAATTTTGAACCATGGTCAAGTGACGTGGACGACACCTGAGCTGGCACCCCCTCTCCTAACTACCACACCACACCAACGGGAGGACGTTTCAGCTCTGGACAGATTTAACGTGCATCGCTGCCCTACACGGCGGGTCTTTAGTGGTACTGGGATCGAACTACCAATTTTACAGAGGAAATACGATAAACAATACCGCATTTCAATGCAACACAAATTTATGCAGGACATGCATTTTTTACAAGAATAAAACTACAATAAAATAATTATTATGTTTTTGCAATAAACACGTGTCTGTAGAAACGATTGTGCAGTGCAATGCAGAACAGTATACTCTAAAAAATGCTTTTAGTTTAGCATATTTTATGTTTGTTAGAAATTCCATCATCTAATATTTTATGTTAGGCCTATAAAATTCAATTTCATGGGAGTTTTTGCCCCCTACAATTCCACCATATTATCTTTCTTTGATACAAAAATAGATATATTATTTTTATACTCGGTTGTATGTGCACTGCAAGAAACCGTCTTTAAGTAAATCAGTATCAGCTAATAAGTTATTTTTCATCTGTATATATATATAATCACAGTATATTTTTTTATAATACTTTGCGCATATATAATTAAGAAAATCTTAATTACTATATTTGAAAAATATTTAAAGATGTCTATTTCATTTCATTGCAATGTATACAATTTCTCGTAAGTACTTTTGTTATAATAAATAAAAAGAAATAAATTTTAATAACGTAATGTTTATTAAAAATATATTAAATAACTTTTTTAAATAAATTTATTTAAATTTTTAATATATAAGGAAAATTTGGAAAAATATAAATACTTTTAAATCTATCTTATTTTACACCGGATATTTATTCACATTAATTGTATTTAATAATATATTTAGTTTTTAAATTTACGTTAGGTATTACGAATAATAGGAAAATATATTTAAAACAAAGTAATTTTTTTCAGGGCCACCTTCATGGATAATTCGACCTTCAGATATTGAAACAGTAGTCGGTAAAAATATTACTTTTGAATGTTCTGCTACTGGGAGACCTCTTCCATCTATTTCTTGGAGTAAAATATCAGGTATGAAATATGTTCATAGAATCTGTAAACGTAGACTTAGGAAAGTATTGAAACAATTAAAGCTATTAATACTATTTAATAAAACCGAAGAAATCGTAATTTAAATATTTTAAGTTAAAAAATAATGCGAAATCAGTTGATTCAATTTTATATATAAACATTTATTTAAATATTTTAAAACAAATACTTCTTTTTAAATTATTGCTTTTTTACTTTAAAGTTATAAAAAGGAATAAGAAAAAGGCACTTTGTTGAAATTCTTTAATTTCTTTAATTTTCTAATCTTATATTTCTCTTAATTTTTGTATAGTCACATATTTTCTTCAAATTATTTTGGTAAAAGAAAATCAAATAGCTTTGGATAATTATCAAAGAGGCCATTTATTCATTTTTATAACTGTACTAAAATAACAAAATACATTTTTCTAAAATTTTGTAATAAGCCTTATGTTGATTAAGGGAGAAAATATTTTCCCCTACCACTTACAATCCCCCAAAAAGGGGGATAATGTTAATAAAAGTATGTATTAATGTAAAAAATATTTACTTCTATTACTACCTAAAGATTCTTTTCATAACCTGAAGAAATTTTGCTAATGTATGTAGTAAAATAGATGAATTTTCATGTTTGAACATATTTAATATTTGCCAATTATTTCAAGTTTATATAAAATCAACATTTTTTTCTTTAGTAAAAAAAATATGTCTATTTTTAATGGAAAAATTATTAATTTATGAGCAACTTTTACATCTTAAAATATCTCATATACGTATAGAGCTGATTGAAATACTGCTAGATATTATAGACTAAATTATATGGATTTATGTACCTTACATAGCATTTGTCTTTGCGTTCTTCATTATTATTTTTTTGTATTATATTTCTCTTTTTTCAGGGAGTGACTCTCAAAGCGTCGAAAATTTGAGCAATAGTGGAAAATACATAATCGCGAATGGATTTCTTACTATTTTAAATGTACAAAAAGAAGATCAAGGAAAGTATACATGCACTGTTTCAAATGAAGTCGGATTATCTTTACAAGAAAATACACTTTTGTCAGTGCTTAGTAAGTTTTTTGACACCGGTGTCGATTTCAATTATATTTATTAAATCTTGTTCCTAAAAATTACATAAATTCGGGATCATAATACGAAAATCTGCATTTTTATGAAATCTTAATTTTACGTTCATAAATTTTATTTTTAGGTATTTGTTATTTTTTACTGATATTTTAAACATGTTGTGATACATTTACTAGGAAAGTACTGTAAAAAATGTTATACGGAAATAAAATAATTTTAACACACAACTGTTGCATCTATTTATTTATCTTAACAACGCTTTGAGTTTTTATGGTTATTTATGTTTTATTTTAATGTATAAGAGCCGTATTCTTTCTCTATAAGAAAATTTTAGGCTAAGGAGTTTTAACGAATTAAGCACTGGGCGGCGCCACATGACTGTACAGATGACACTGACTTTAATAAGGTTTCTTCAAAATTCATTAGCCATCATCAACTTCATAATTCAATTCAATTCTCCCAGTTGGGTTTTATCACGCGGTTGGTTTTGTAGAAGAATTGCTGACAATCATGCGAGTATAACTGAAATGGAATTCATGTTTCTTATCTTCTTACGCTTATTTGCTCTGTTTTACATCTTCTGCATCTTAGGAGTAAATTCAAATAACGGTAAGTAAATTTTATTCTTTTTTTTCTCTACTATTTATTTTCTTATACACTCCAACGCAAATAATATAGTTGTCAAATAAAATTTTATGACTCTTTAAACTTTATTTTATAAAAATTGGTTTTAATTTGAATCATAAAATCATTTTTGCGTATAATAAAAGACTTTTTCTACAAATTAGTTTTTTAAACTATAAGTTAATTATAAAAATCCTAATAATACTCTAGTTTGAAATTGTTTTTCATGTAATGAATTTTTAAAATTTATCGAAATTTGCTTTTTCTCAATTCTTATCAGTTTTATTTATTTCTTAGGATTTCTTCTGGTTCAGCCATTATTCTTCCCAGACGCTTTAAGTGTCAGTCAAAAAAATAAGAGCAAGCTGCACACTAAATAAGGATAGACTACCTGTAACATTTTATCGCTAAAAATCGGAATATTATTAGATGCATAAGATAATAAAAGAAATTTTAAATATTACAAAATAAATTACCCAAATGACAAGTTTTAAAAATCTTTTAGAAATATTGAAATAAATATTGTTTCATATTGCTAATATTTTTTAAAGAAATATTTCTCGATATTTTATATTTTATATTTCACATAAATTAATCTGTTATGCTTATTTAATTAATTATTGCTTCATAGGTGTGTTTGTAAGTTTATTTATTTAATGAGTTAAAAGATATTTAAAATTGATAAGAATATCGATTATATAAAGGTAAAGATCTTTTTATTTGGTTTATTTGATATATTATTGAGATTATATATATATATGCGTGTAAAATTTTGGAATTTATTTCTCAAAATGTGATGTATTTGAATGCAGGATATAAAATATATTTAGGATTTTATTCTAAAACTTTTCTGAAATATAATGAATAAATCACCTATTTTTAATAGTATTGATCATTAAAACATAATGTTGATTGCCTTTTCCTTTTAAATAAAATTTTTAAGTTTTGAATGCAAATATTAGGATTGTGAATTTTCTATAAAATGGCGTTCACAAACTGATTACTAAGCATATTATGACCTTCTGTTTTTAACTTGAAAAAGTTAGGTAAGTACAAATTTTAAGGATTAATTCATTTTTATTTAATTAAAAAATATGTGTATGCAAATTAAGTGTCATTCTCGCAACAGAAAGTGATTAGAAAAGATTATTTTGAAAAAGACTTTATGAATATTTTGTATATTTGCTCTTTTTTATTCAAAAATTATTATTACTTACTTTTAACTAGATTTCTATGCAATCAAATGCGTTATTTAACTTCTTATCCTGAATAATTCATATTTATATAATTGTATAAAGCCATTGTTTCTTCAATAGCAATATATAATAATTTTCAGTGAGTATAATGATAATAGAAGTTTATTATGTTCGATATTCTCATATATCATATTTAAAAAAAATTAAAAAAAGATTATGTTTGTGTAATAAAAGCATTTTAAAGGCTTATTCCTTTTTCATCAAATTTCACTCTAACGTTCATTTTATAAATTTGAATAAATATTAAAAAGTATGATAAGGTACCACAAGTAATATTCCTTATATATTTAGAATAAAAAATTTGTATGCTGTCTTATGTCTGTTTTTGTTTAGGGAGTTATTTCTTAAAGCTTCAGTGAAATAAAATTTTTATTTTTTTTTATTTTAAATATTGCATTACTTAATAGTTTTTTTTCTATTTCAGGTTTTCCAACAAATTGCTGAATGTAAAAATGGCTGTGGAAACAATTCAAATAATTCTTTTATAATAACGTGAACTCATTAACAAAATTAGAACATCATGCTTTGGTTTTTACGTTAAATCAGATATTTTTGACATGACGCTTGCTTAGCACACTGTCTTTTTCTCTGTCTATGTGTATATGTTAATGAATGTTACTATGAATATTTTTCCGACTAAAATTCATTTCATTGTTACATGAACACTTATGAAAAACAATTTCTGTAACAAAATGAAAATTTGAAAAGATCAATAAGACCATAATCTTTCATTGTGTGACTATTACAAGCTAAATCAATATCAAAATTTAGAATACATAATTATAACTCCGTGTAGCAATGAAATGAATTACCATGTATTGATATTTTACAATAAATTTATAATAAATATTTTCAGATTGAAAACATTTGACTATATATATATATATATATATATATATATATATATATATATATATCATGATTAATTGATTATGTAATATCATTGTTTTATCATTTTCGGGTAAATGTTTTTTTTAATATTCAGCAATAATTATGTGATATTAAACGATTGTATTATTTTTTTCAATTATAGTGCCTGCAAGATTTGAAGAAAAATTTAAAGTAGAAACAGTAAGGCAAGGGGATAGTGCAGTGTTGAGATGTGATGTAACTGGAGATCAACCAATATCCATTGTTTGGTTCAAAGATAAGCGAGAGCTAGAGATAACAGAGCTATCGAGGTAAACCAAAACATTTTCTTACTGATCCTTTTAGTTTTTGAAAAAGAAGAACCACATAATTAGGGAAATATTATAGATGATTTGTTGATAAAAAATTAATAAAAACATTCTTTGGCATCATAAAAATATCTCATAAAGATTTTAATAAAAATCAATAGGAAAGTTTTAAATATTTAATTACCTTGTGAGAAAGTTTAATTCTGTATTGATACCATCCAATTTACTAATATGTTTGTTAAATTGAAATGTTTAGTTTATTATGCATCACACTCTTTTTAATGATTATTAAATGTACTTTTTAATATATTACACATAAAAGGAAACAATATATTGTAACTGTCTTGAAATTGTTTTTATTTTGCCTGTAAGTTTACCCAAGTATTATCAATTGAGCAACAGAACTATAAGGCAATGTTAAGAATAGTTTTCTTATTCCTTACAATAACCTCACAGTAGCGTTATCTCACAACATAAGAGCTCAAAGTTCTTCTGTTGGTGTGTTGAGGTAGTTTGGAGAGAGTGAGAGGAGTACCAGGTCAAGTGTCGTCATTGTCACTTGAACGAAGTTCAAAATTAAAAGGTCCTTCGTCAATAGCCATCGTTTTGCTTCATAGAGTGACGTTACCGTAACAACAAATTAACAAAGCATCTCCTAACATAAAATCATAAGTGCAGTTTTCAGGATATCTTAAAAAAACAGTGCATGAATTATAAAAATAGTAATTCAGGAGTGTCTCAGTTTTTAAACTTTTAAAGTATGTATCTATAATTTTTTATTTTTAAATTTTGTACTTAAATTTTAACTTTTTTTTTGCTTTTTAAAATTTGTAGCAATGATATAATTAAAAACGAATTTATCATTAAAAAACAATGCTTTATTTAAAAAATTTAATTTCAGGTATGAGAAATTGAAACATTTCAGAAGAATGGCGTAAATTCTGAACTCTTTATAAGGAATGTCGATCGCCGGGATGGAGCCTTATACTCATGTACAGCCACGAATGATTATGGAAGTGATGAACGAAACATTAAAGTTCTAGTCGTAGGTTTGTAAACAAATATTTGTTATTAATTATTATTTATTAATATAATCCCGAATATAGACCTAGTTTTATTTATTATAAATTAATAAACTTAAGGTATCCCACTACGTTCGGATCCATGATTTTCAAAAGCGCATAAATGGATAATTTTCATGATATTTAGTGTCACTTAGATTAGAATATATGTATAAAATTGTTTTAAGGACATTTTGACAAAAAAATGTTTAAATACAATATTTTGGGAAAAAATTAACTTAGAATAATCTTTTTCAAATGTTCTCCTTTGTGAAAAATGCTTCTATTAGAATAATATTTTGCTTGTATATAGCTCAGACATCTGTTCAGAAGCTCAACTAGAATTTTTGAAATACATAACTTAGAAATGGGTTGATTCATATTTTACGACAACAGAGGAGAGCAATTTTAAGGAAAAAAAACGCGAATAATTATTTCAATTGGTGGTAACTCTGAAAATAACGTGACTTTTTCAAAAATTCTAGTTGCGCCTCTGTAGAGAGGTCTGAGCTATATACCTTAACTTTTCCTTTTAATTATTCTAAATCTTTTAAAGCTTTATAATCTTATTTAAAACAGTTGCTGTATGTAGGATTTACCCTAAAACAATAAAAACCATTGTACATTGTAACATACAGTGTAGCAACTGTAGCATTGTGATATATATAATGGTAGTAATTTATGTCTAATTTTATCGTGTACAAAATGTTAGTTTCATTTATACAGATGTTTATTTGTTGAATTATAGAAGTTCCTGCTCAACCACTAGATGTAAAAGTTCTTGATGTGTGGGCTAGAAGTGCGAGTATCCGTTGGTCAGCCCCTTATACAGGAAACAGTGCTATTACTAAATATAGAGTTCATTATTGGAGAGACAAACGTAAGTTCAATCCTCCTTACACATGGGATAATTTAAGTTGAATTCCTTCAATGGACGTTATCAGGGGTCAGCAACCTTGAGGCTGTAGTGTGCCAAACCAATCTGTAAATAGGATTCAGGGAGCCACACAAAAAGAAATATTTGAAACAATTCAATTCCTTCGACAATACATTCAGATTTAAGGGATAAAGGTCAAGAATACAGATTTATTGTTTTATTATGTGTTAATTTTGCAGAATTTAAAGATATTTATTACCATCCGAATATATGTCCCTCATGTTCCTGTGAAAGATTTGTAAAAGCAGCTACAGAATGAGCAATTACGAAACCATATTCGTCGCTTTAGGTTTAGTTCCAATTGTTTGAAAAAAGATATTTCTTACGAGTATATCCTGTAACAGCTCTTTTTATAACCATATTTCTTACCGAAATGTTTAAATGTGGGCTGATGTTTAGTTTGAAAATGTCTTTGTACGCTTAACGCATGACATAACACACATACAGCGCAATCGGTTTGCTGAATGAATCCACATTCATTCATCTAAAAGTTTTAAAAGCTACAAACATCAAGCTTCCCTTTTTAGAAGTCATTTGAATTAAATATGTAGGTATGAATCTTCGCAATAATTAAACATAATTAAAGAAATAAAATGATAGTTTTCACATTAAAACTGAGAGCGTGTCGTAAAATTAAAAGTAGCTTACAGCGCACGATGTGCATCAATTCCAATATTTATATATCGATTCTATGAACAAATAGAAAGTAGAGAAAATGCTTGAGGAACAAAAATACAGACAAGGCGATTTTACTTTATGTGATACTTTCCTGAGAGTTGTGGATAGACACTGAGAATTGTACCACGTGCCACATCTGGCACGAGTGCCATAAGTTGCTGACTTCTGGACTATATGATTTTTCATAAAAATAGTTTTTAAAATTTTGTTCAGTTAAGAAAGATCTCGTAATCATCCCACTATATAAAACATTTAAAAATGTATTGCAGAAAAAAAACACCTGTTCACACATTGAATATAAATAAATTATTTTAGTAATGTTTTTAAATTCTAACAAGTAATATATAAATATAAGTGAATTTTACCATTTTCGGAAATTAAAATACATTCGTATTCCTTAAAATAATTAATAGGTAAATATATTATGACGAAAAATCTAACTAGTTTTTATTTGATTTAAAATTAAAAGCAGTACATTTTTATATACATTCCTCAAGCCGAAGAAATGAAATGAAACATATTATAGCAAAGATCATAATGTACTCTTGAAAGTATAGTGGAGAATCAAGATATCAAAAAGAAATCTTTTTAATTCAAGCATGTAATATTATAAACTAAGGTTTTACTTGGTTTTACTACAGATAAAACTCTCAAATTCCCAAGAAATACAAAATTAACAACAGCAAATTAAGAAGACAGTAGCAATTATGGTTTCTCAGTCTCAAATATTAAATAGCAAGTTTCCTTTTACAAATATATCATTCTGGGATATCTATTTAATGAAAGCAAATTGTTAATTTTTTTTCTAGACGGGCCTCAAACTCTGCTAGAAGATGAAATAAGTGCGACTCAAACAACAGCTGTTATTCAAAGACTCCGACCAGGAACTTCTTACGCGTTAGCTGTAGTGGCCGAAAATGAAATTGGACACGGTGAACCTTCAGAAACCATACGTTTTGTAACAAGTGAAGAAGGTTAGTTTCATGAATTTTAAATGTGATTGCTTACAGTAAATTAACTTAGATAAAAAGTATTGATATTTTAAATCTCATTTTGTTTATAGGCATTGTATAAATAGTCATTTTATTGTTAGTTTTTTCTCATAATGATATTTGTATTTTATAGAACCCAGTGGACCACCAACAGATTTATATGTTGAGGCTAGAGGGCCAACTTCAATTCTCGTGAAGTGGAAGGTAATATTTTTATAATGATACATAAACTTTCTTGTTTTATTTAGATGTTTTGATGAACTTGCAATTTTAATTCACAGCTTACTTATGTTTTGGAATAGAGTGAATCTATAGCCAAAATAAAAACAGGTTCATTAAACACTTTGTTGCGATACCACCTCGTGTTGGATGAGTTGCAAATCTTGCTCATCATTAAGGCTCCTGGGGGCATTCAAACACAGTAGGAATTAAGAATCCATTAATTCAGACACGAAATGATAACAAATAGACTTTCCCAATAATTCACTTTTATTAATTTAAGAGTTAGAACCAAGTAAAAGGTTATGCAGACATGACAACTAAAGGATAAGAAATAACGGTTTCTTATCTGAAATTAGATGCAGCCTCTAAAGCTCAATGAAGAGAAAACCTCCAACATATTCTAAGAGGAATGATACTTAAAACCGAATTCAAGAATAAGAGACCATAATTCAGGAATAAGCTACTACAATTCAAGAACTCACTAGTGTTGCTATATTGTCCAAATAACAACTGTTATCTACCTCACTGACATTAGTAACGTTAATTTTCGGAGTGGGGTTGTTCTAGCTCAAAGTGCCAAATTGGCTGGACGGAAAAAACTGAATTAAAGAGAATAAACCTCGTGGATAGCTTATTGTTACAACTTTTTCATTTTGGAAATAAAATAGAATGTTTTTATAAAATGACACTAGAGAGAGAAATTTATATTCTATATATCAATACTTTAAACAAATAAGATGTACTTTAAACACTCCTCTTATAAGAGTAGTTATTTCCGTTATAGAGGATATTTTATAAAAAGTAGTTGAGTCAATATATATTTACAGTTGTGAGAATAAAATTTTTGTCTATTGGCTATCATTTCTTTCTCCACATATTTATAAACGTGACATTCAACAAAAATAGAATTTAAAAAACTTTGAATTGAAAGATAGTTTAGTTAGTTTTTGTAATATATGTTTTCTTTTTAAGGAAAATAATCATGCTTGATCTTACAAATCTATTCCCCAATTGTTAGTCACTTGAATACTAAATACACTTATACGGTGTTTCAAAAAAAGTTTTTAAAGAACTTTGAACGTGAAGTAAAGTAATTAATCTAATTTGTTTCAGTTCAACGTAGATCAATTTTTAATATTTTAATAATTTAATATTTGAAGTTTTTATAACTTATAGTTCTGTGGCCTCATGTGTCTCATGATGGAAATTTTTACAGCCTCCACCCAAAGAATGTTGGAATGGCGAACTCAAAGGCTATTATATTGGATACCGACTAGAAGGCAATAACCATGCTTTTTCGTTTAAAAGTATTGAAGCAAGTGCAAATGATAGCAATGAATACTTAATCACAGGTCTGACAAAGTCCGCTCGTTACAGCGTTTTGGTCAAAGCTTACAACAAAGCTGGGTCGGGCCCTGTCTCGCAAGAATTAGTTGTTCGTACTTTGGATGGTGGTAAGAATGAAAGTGATTTATCTCTTATAAAACGAATGCCACATATCCGTCTTAAAACATATGTAGTTTCTTTATCTTTTTTTCGAATAATTTTACAGAATTTTAAAATGTACTAGACGTCTTCTAGATCAGTGGTCTACGGCCCACTGCACCGGTCCATGGTTCAAATAGTACCAGGCCGCACAAGGAACACTAAATTACCTTTTATTTACTGGGGTGTATTTCTCTCGAGTTTGTGCCCCTTTTTATGGAAATCCCTTTATATTCCACGTTAAAACACCTGATGTTATTTTTAGATTAAATTGTATTTCATTCTGAAGGCATGCTTAAATGCAGTTAAATATAAAATTATTAAATCAAAACAATTTAAAATATACATAATCAACGTCCTCCTTCCCTTCTCTCCCCTGGTAAAATTATCAATCGTTGACCGGTCCTAGGCAATAAAATGGTCTTGAAATATTGACCTATAAGTGGAGTGTCTGTCGATTTATTTTGAAATATTTTAGCAGAAAACTCCGTTTTCCAGGGAAAGAATTTTTCAATATATCAAAAGTGACATTTATATATAATTAATTAGACAATTACGCCTACTCCCTCTAATTTACATCTTTAAATAATTATAATTATCACCTAAGAAGTAATCGAGAATGACAAAAGAAAATGTAAGTGATACAAAACCCCTACTTTTGTGTCAGTATTGTCTTATGTAAATAATATTTGAAGAAATCAATGGCTTATATATAGCATTTATTTCCCGTATGGTTATAATACGAAAACGAAATTCCTCAACGTATCGTCCCTTTTTTTCAAATGCAAATAAAAATTGTGATCGTAGTAATAAAAATTTTACTAAATACTTCATATTAAGATGCACTAATGCACTAATATAAGAGAGTTTACAACATTATGATTATAGTTTTTTTTAAAGTAAAACTGGATTGACGACTTTTCCAAATAATCATGTCATAAAATTGTATTATAAGCAGAGTACTATTAACTAAATGAGAAGAGTTTTGTCATTTTCATTGATTATAGAATTAATAAAAGTGTATTGCATTGTACAAACCTTTTAAAACTTTTTCCTCTCGTAGAAAATTTTAATTTATATTTATCAAGCAAATATTTCACACTTTTTTAAATAAAAGACAAATATTGCATTATTTTCGTAGTGTCTATGAAGTTAATAGCTATTCTCTTACTTTAAAAAAATATTTTATAGATTTGCCTAAATCCCCTCCTATATCCCTGGTGAGTACTTCAGATACAGCCATTACTGTAAAATGGAATCAAGTTATCAACAGAGACGATCCTCTTACAGGTAATAACTTAATTTCTTTTTTGTTAAAGTATTCTTTGTTACTTACAAAATTACTTGATAGTATTTTATAACAAAAAGATTTTCGTTCTTCCCCATAACGCTGGAAAATAATTTTATGTACATATTACTGGTAGTTTTAAAAAGGCTATCATCATCGATGAAATATGCTTAATTTCAAGACTTAATGTTATGTTTGTTCAACTTCGGGTATGTTTACGAAACAATCAGATAAGAATTGTTCAGTGATATTTAAAAAACAAGTTTCTTCCTCTTTAATATGTTTTCTATAATATTGCTAGTAAAGGTCCTGTTTGAAATTTTTTTGAAAATGTATTTTCAGAATGAATATGTCGTAAAATCCGGCGAAGGCAATCTCAGAAGAATAGGACTCAAATTCGGAATATTTTTTTCAGATATAAAAATACTCAAACATTAAAGTTATATTCTGGCTTCACTATCCGATAAAAAGCAGCATATTTCATCATACTACTCATTTTTATCCGAGTTGACACATTTTTCTCTTATATCGTAATGCTAAATGTGCTATTCCTTTATATGTTAAAAAAACTAGTTATTTATGAAATATTTTGAAAATTTAAAAACACATTATAAACAAATGCATAAATATATAAACAAATGCATAAGTTATGTCACAAATTTTTATAAAAATTGAAGCATTTTTTTGTCTGAAAATGTGCTTCGCATTAATTTCACGCTCTCGTACATATGGCGAAAACAGCCTTACAAAATTTATGGGTGCTCATTATAGGCCGGATATAAAAATGAGAGCTTTAGAAATAAAAAAAAAGATGAACATAGAAAAAAAATTAGACTTCTACATAAATCAAAATACAGTTTCTTTAAAAGAAATGACATTCCTTATCGACTTAAATGGTTGTAGCTCTCGAAATATGCTATTTTTTCTAAAGCTTGGAATATTATCTCGAATGAAGGACTTCAAAACATAAGAGCATTGCTTACGTATATTTCAGGTTATTTCATAAAAAAGGGGATGGGCGTTAATCATCCCCTCAGTTTTAAGGGTGAATGAACCTTAAAACTGAAAATTACAGCTTGAAAGTATAGGTGCGCGTTATTTTATGGGATGCATTTTCAGTAGTCGGTTTTTATTTCATTGCTAAGTTCGTGATAATTTTACAATAATTTTGACAATATTCTTCCATCTGATGCTTCTTATTAAGTCCTTTTGATGAATGATCGTTTAATACAGGAAATTGTTTTGCTTATATTATGAATATATATTTAAAGAATGAACTGTATCATCGATTAATTCCCTCTCTTAAAAGTCACAGATCTGAAAAGTAATTAAAATATAAACTAGACATAAATAATCTGTCAACATTTAATAGTTATTTTCTGAATGGAAAATAGGCCAGAGTATTATTTTATGAAGATGTTATTAAATGAGGCCGAGGTCTTTCATAGACCTAACTATTCGACCTTTTTCTTTCAGTGAACTCATATTTTTCAGGTTACACTTTGCATTACCAGCGTGGGAATGGGCACTGGCTACACGTGCCATTAGTATCTGCCGACCAGTCTAGTTATTCCTTAACTTCTCTCCAAGCAGACACTCTTTACCATCTTTATCTCACAGCCAATAATAAACATGGAAGAGGACAAGCCAGTGACATCATCACAGTTAAGACGAAAGAAAAAGGCAAGTGACTTATCCTTGGTAAATTGATACCCATGTTGAGAGATAAAAATAACTGCGATTCTGTTACATTTTTTTCCCTGTAGAGTTGCTCCATTTAAGAAATGTATGGCAATGCGTCGTTATTAGTTGAGTTATATTCCTTTAAATAAAAAAGCGCAGTAAATCTTGACCCTGCTTTTTCAATTCCTACTATTATAGCTCATTCTCTCTATATATTTATTTATTTATATATTTATCTTATTCAAATTTTCAATAGTTAATAAAATGCATTTTAAAACGCTCGATTGAGCTGAAAATTTATATACACGTTTATTTTGGTTGACAATACGGTAATTAAACTATGTTTAAAAATTAATTAATTAAAACTAATTATTCAAAGAATTACAAATACAGTCACGTTGGCATCATTTTTGGCTACTTAGCGACCATTTTGGTGGACTTGTGTCAAAACTTGGAAAGGTTTTTTTTTCACTTTTTAAAGCCCTCATTTGAGCTGAAATTTTCTGTACACAATTGTTTGGGGGTGACGATACGATAATTTAATTATAATTAATTAAAGTTAATTGACTGAAACTAATTATTTAAAGAATTACAGATATAGTCACTTTGGTTTCATTTTTAGTGACTTGGGTCAAAACTTTAAATTTTTTTTTTTTTCTCACGTTTTAAAGCATTCAGTTGAACTGAAATATTATATGCACGATTGTTTTGGATGACAATACGATACTTTAAGGAAAATTAATGGAAATTAATTACCTTTAATATTGTAATTCTGTCATATGTATATACATATATATATTAATTGTAATTATTCGATAAAAAGTAACTATATATATAAAATAAAATTTTTCTTTGTTGTTTTTAAGTAGGAGTTAACTTAAAAAGATTTCTTTTTATATTACTTGTTAAAAAATCATTAGTCGTGGCAGTGGAAATATTTTTTTAAAAAACGTGAAAGATAAAAAAGTGGTATTATATATATGAGTTATTGAAAATAAACTCTTCCTAATCAATGTCTAGAACTTATAAATTCTAAGAATGAAATATAATAAAAAAAAAGGCCCACAAACATTAATGACCCATATATGAAGCGAAATTTTGCCTCTACATTATAATAATTATGTAGAGGCAAATATATAATTATCCTAAATAATTATTTAGGATCTTTAGGGCAGAAAATGGAGGACTTACGATTAAAAGAGGAAAGGAATGAGCTTGAGAAATTTTTTAGAAATATGTAAAGTCATTTGAAAGAAATAAAGTTCTGGAAAATACTCAATGCAATATTTGTTAAATAGAATTATAACTGAAACAGCTAGAGCACACAATATTTGCTAAAATGCAACAAGCAACACACTTTTAAAATATATTTAAAAAGCGTACAAAAGGTTTGCTTGTTTTTTAAATAGCTTTCGAATATATATTTTTAACAACGATATTTTAAAAAAATATTTTTTAGTATAAAAATCTAAAACTTTTCATTTTTATTTTAATTTGTATAAATAAAAGCATGAAGATGCATAAAAAAATCTTTTTTTTTCATTTACTTTCCTTTTTCTACCTTAATTATATTTGAGTAATAAATAAAATGTGGATCAAAACGGCGTTTGTATTATAAAGTTTAATCAATGACTCTAGTCATGAATTTAAACAGAATTGCATTACATCCTTAATTATTTTAGACAAGATTTAAGGTTTTTAGATTTATCAGAATGCAATGAAGTCTAAAACTGTTTTGCAATAAATAATTTCTATATCGAAATACACTAGAAGGTAATGCCTCAAAAAAGAAAAACATGTAAACGCTAGCAAATATCACATTAACTCATACACACACACATACATATTAGAGTGGGTCACAAAAACATGTTCTTTTCTTTTTTATCACTCATCATACTCCAAACTAAGTACATCACTGGCTATCCTAAAAATAAAACCATTGGACAGTTATGGAGTCTTAGATCGAGCAACAGCTGCGATTGCGTTAGCTGTCCTTCTAGGTTATGGTGAAACAATTTACCAGATGGATTTCCGCTTTCCCATCACACCCAAACGATGAAACGAACGCTGTGTCAAACTACAGATAGAAGCATTTCGAAAAGTGCGTGGGCTGAAACATGAGACGTCATCACCAGAACGACACATTTCAGCAACATCAGTACCCAAATTTGCTCAAAAATCTGACTGTGAAGTGTAGAACAAAAATATTGCACAATAAATGCATTGGATACGTTTAATAATAGATCCACATATAGTGTTAAAAATATGCGAAATACAAAAATATGTTACAATTTTTTAATTTTTGTTCATTAAAGATGAAAAAATTAGAATAAATAATTGAATAAGATTGAATAAATGATGCGAATTTTTGCACAAAATGTTTTATTTAAGCTTTATACATAGACAATAAATATATCATAGGTTTTAATTTTTTTCTCTTTCTCCTCATACTCCAAACTTTACAGTTAGAGTAGCAGCAATGCGATGTTAGTAAGTTGAATAATTATAAAAGATTTGACAAAAAAAGGTGAAATAACTCAATTTCTAAGCTTCAAGAATGATGAGAAAATGGAAAATATTTTTTATTTGAATTCTTTTTTCGAATTTTAATTCGCTTGGTGAATAAAAAGCGAAAAAACAATTTTAGGTATTGCAATCGAAAATAAAATTGGTGCACCCTAATATATATATTCATGTGTATGTGATTTTTTTATAAAGTACTCTGAAAAATGAGAAGCAAACATTAAGACTAACTTTAGGATTTCAGTAATAAGTTTTTGAAGTACTCCTGTTCAATTACTTTTAGTTCGACTAAAATGTATAAAATGTTTTATTATTTATAGTAATTAAGCTTATACATATTGCAAAGTAAATGATTCTACATTTCTTTTAAAAAAGTAATTTTTTTACTGATAAAAATATAATGTAAGTATAAGTACGTCAAATAATTGTTTTGTAACATGTTTAACATGTGTGATAGATTCAACTTATCAATTGGCACTTTCCTTAAAATGAAAGAGTTGTAAACGTATTATTAGATAATTCATTTCCAGATAATTGATGCTACACAAACATTTAATTTGTTTAACTACATTTTATTATTTTCCAGGAGCAGGAGACTTCTCATTGTTTTTTGCATTGTACTTACCTATAATCATACCTGTAGCTGCAGCTTCTTTAGCAATTATCGTGGTTATAGCTGTAATAATCATTTACGTCATCAAGTCCAGATCTCGGCAAGTTTTGGTAAAGGATCAAATTAAAGGTAAATACTCCAAATACATTGCAAATTAGAATGAGAATATTACTCGAAATATTTTACAGAAAGATAGATTTTTCTGAAAAATCATTCAATTCCTATGGATTTATATGAATATTTTTGTGAATAAGATTTTTAATGCTTTAAATGTAATTCATTTATACCAAATATTTATTAAAGTGTATTATGTTTAAAAACCTAATTTATATATATATATATATATGAATGGTTTTTGGAACAGGTGCAGAGTAAATATATGAGAAAATTTTTAAAAAATAAAACGATGTCTCAATACATAAATACGCCAAATGGGAGAAGTTTTGAATGTTTCTTTAAAATTCCTATTAACAGTTAATGTTTGCTTATATTAGCCCATAAAGTTCTTTAATAATTTAGTATTAGACTATAGATAAATTAGTATTTGTAACTTAATTTTTACATAGGTAAATATAATACAAATAGAAAATAATTGTTGATTCAGAGATAATGGAAAAGAATTACCCAGTACGTGTGTGTACTCAGATTTTAGTATTTATCCCGTCCCAAAGAGTTTTTCAACTAAAATATATCTCTTAAATCTGAAAAAAATTCATAATTTGAGAACATTTAAAATGAAGTAATTGAAATAAAGAAACGTACCCCATTTCCTGATGAATATATTCATATAGAATTACGACATTTGAAATTCATTAATTTTTTACAATAAGCTCCAAAGAAGATATTTTAACTCTTTGGATAATAAAATCAATAAATACATCATAACATTCTACCAGTGTAAATTCTTAATAAATCTTTTTGAATTCCTTAATGATTGTCGCACCCCAATTTTATTTAGAAAATACCTTTTTCATAAGATGAATTTTATAACGTATGAGAATAATAAATTATGACACTAAGATGTATTCTTATTTCCTAGCATTGGCTGGACAACAACAATACATCTACGCAGCGGGTGCTCAAAGGTACGACAGTGTAGATAAAGGCAGGCCTTACAGCCAAGGAGAGCCTGGGACTCCCGCTGTCAGCCTTGCCTCTTATGCTTCCATTCCATCTAGAATAGATCAAGACGATTTGTACGGAGGACCAATAGAAGTGAAGGGACCGTACGGACAAGTAAGAACCCTGTTAAATGTATGGGCGATTTCAATTACTTTCTTTCAATATTCTGCATGCTGCTTACGGCAATATTTATTCAACATAACATGAACCACTTTAGGACTTGAATATATTCAAAATTGATATAATTTATGCATTCTATCGTCCGTTATTGCATAAAGGGATATTCTAAATAAAATTTATGCAACCGAAAATTTCATAATCTTTTCATTTTAAACAAAGAATAGGGATTTCTGTTTTGTTATCTAATCATTATCAAAAAATACTTAAAAAGATTTTTTTGTACGTAGTAGAATATACAAAGCGAGATAACAAATTTAGCAACGTTTTTATGGAGACAGACTACTTTCGGAACCGTAATTTTATAAAAGTGTATAAAGGAATAATTTTATGATAGCTAGTGTCACAGTTGAATCAGAATACGCATACAAAAGTGTTTTAAGAATATATTATTGGAAGAAAAAAAAGTACTTTAATACGATTTTTTAGCGGAAAAAAAGAAAGAATGTCATATTTTCAAAACATTCTCCTTTAATGCAAAAAGACGTTCATAGTAATATTTTGCCTATATACAACTATGAATTTGATACAGGAGTCTGAACTAGGATTTTTGAAAAATTCACCTTATTTCAGAGACATATTTCAAGTGAAATAATTATGGGTGTTTTTTTATTAAAACTTCTCTACTCTGATGTAATAAAATATGAATACATCCACTTTTAAATTACATAATTCACATAATTCGAAAATCTTAGTTCAACCTCGATACAGAAGTCTTAGCTATATACAGAAAAAATTTATTACTAAAGAAACATTTTTCATAAAAGAAGAATCTTTTGAAAATATGTCATTTCTTCATTTTTTGCTAAAAATTGCATTTAAATATTTTTCTTATAATAATATTCTTAAGAAACTTTTATATACGTATTCTAAATCAACTGGAACTAAATATAAAAAAATATCCATTTATACATTTTTTTAAAATTACTGTTTTGAACGTTGTCAGTTATCTCTTAAATTTCTTAACGAACTTTTACAGGGAAAGTTTCAAGGTCTTCGGGTCACTGATTTAGTTCAAATTTTGTAGGATGGTAGATTTAGTCTCCTTGTTGATGAAGATATATGGTGATAGAGGCCACTACTCAATAATTTTTTAGATATTCGCAATTTAAGATGCAATTCATTTGTTAAATTTAGTGCAATAATACTGCACTAATTCGATACGTGAGACGCTTTTCGAACTTATGTTTCATTTCCTTTTATTACAAGTTTCACCATAATGAGGGGTAAGAAGTTAGTCATATTTTTATACTAATTCTGTGAATCTGATAAATGCTTTATTTATTGTGTCCAGACCCGATTAACTGGCAGTTAAAAGGCTTTTCTCCTTTTCTCGCGAAATGCTTTTATTGTTTTGTAATCATTATTATTCTGTACTTATATGAATGATAATTACAAATACAACTCTTATAAGATTTTTAGTCATTAAAGACATTTCATTTCCAATTTATTTAAACTCCATTAAGTATCTTTATATGTAAAAATATACATAAAATAAAATTTAAAAAAAACATTATTCATCCGCCCACGGACTCGAACCGGGCTCCTAACGACGAGGAGTGAGTGAGTGAGTGAAGATTAACGTCGCACTGTTCAGCTGCACGAGGGCTTTTGGCGACGGACCACGTAATTTTGAACCATGGTCAAGTGACGTGGACGACACCTGAGCTGGCACCCCCCTCTCCTAACTACCACACCACACCAACGGGAGGACGTTTCAGCTCTCGACAGATTTAGCGTGCATCGCTGCCCTACACGGCGGGTCTTTAGTGGTACTGGGCTCGAACTCGTGACAAAGCCAGCCACGATCCGATGCCTATACCACTCGGCTACCGCGGCCACCCTAACGACGAGGAACACCGATTTGTTGCTGCTACGCTAAGCCTATTACGTGTAATCGTTTGCTACATAACTGAATTTAACGAATGAATTGAATCTTCAATTGTAAAATATCTGAAAAAATATTGAGTAGTGGCCCCTATAGAAGCCCATTCTCGCTTCCCTATCACAGGTCCGAGGTTCAATCTCCGGGCTGGGCAAGGTTGACTCAGCTTTTCATGCATTTAGTGGGTCGATAAAATGAGTACCAAGCTTGCGTGGGAGCTTAACACTATATGGTTTCGCGTCAGACTGGCCACCTGACCGAAACATCTGCTCATGCACCTCAGGGCCCATGGTCACATATACTGAGTTGGGCACAGTAGGCCTTGGCCATCATAAGCTGTCGCACCACTGAGTTAAGTTAAGTGGCCCCTATAACCATATATCTTCATCAACAGGGATACTGAATCTACCATCTTACAAAATGTGAACTAAATCTATTGCCCCAATACCTAGCACTGCCCTTCTTAATATTTTTTTTAGTTTGAAAGTTTTAAAATTATTACTTGCGAACTTATATCTTTAATTGATTCACGTGTGTAATTACTATACAACAAATTTATTTCCCTAAATTTAATATTTAGGTTGGAACTTTATGTAACATCAAATTATATATAAATATCTGAGCATCTATAAAAATGAGAATTGCTTAAATTAGCACGCATGCGCACTAAACATTTTTTAGCTAAAAAAATATTCATTAAGTTATCACATATTTTCAGAACTACCGAGAAAGGCCTTCATCTTTTCCAAGACCTGCTAACAAAAGGCCTTCTAGTCAAGCACGAGCGCAGCAACAAAAGATACAACAACAACAGCAGCAACAACAACAACTGCAACAACCACAGCAAAGTGTTCAACTTCCTCCTCAACCCCAACCACAGACTCCACAGCAAGCTCAGCCTCATCCTCCCCCACCACCGCCTCCTCCACCTCCTCCTCCGCCAGCTCAGTAAGATTTTCGGAAGGGTAGCTTAACTCAAAGGCAACAGGAAATTCAACAACTGAAAACTGATATTTCATTTTGAATTTCTTTTAGATTAAAAGAGAAAAAGAATGACTTCAAATCAAAAAAATTCCTAAGTTCAATAACTGGTGATCAAATATTATGATTTGTGTTAGATTTTTTTTACTCGTAAAATTTAATAATCAAAATTCTCTCTTCAAGTCATACATAAGAATTGAAAATAAGATATGCAATAATACAAATTAATTTATTTTTGTTGTTACTTAATTTTTTTAGTTGTAAGGGACATATTCAAATTATTATTCTCAAACATGTTTGAATATAAAGAATTAAATACATTATTAACCCTGTTTTATGACGTAACTTTAAATTATTACGTGATAGCGTAATAATTTTATTAATAGCAAAATACATGTTATAATTAACTTAAAAAATGAAACACACATTCAAATTTTAAAAAAATTCAACAAAAATAGAACTTCTTAGTTTCTTCTAACAACAACATCGAAAACAATAAAAAAAGAAACTGAAAAGATTTTAGAATTTTTCTTAAGTATATGGTAAATATTCAGCTATCATCAGCATAAACCCAAAAAGAACACTTATCATGAATAAAATCTGAATATGTATACATTGCAGCTATGAGAGAAATAAAAGTAAGAAACTATTTCTGTGTATGTAAATAATTTTTTTCAAATTTTGGTGCTGAAATTTTTTTAAACATGTAAATATCTTTTTTAAGTAAATATTTTGCATTTTTGTTGAAAATCAAATTTAATAAATTATTTTATGGTTGCTCAAATAAAATTTTTTGCTCAATTTTTACGTTACGTTTCTTTTTCTGATTCCCTTCAATTTTAGATTGACAATGGTATTCTGAATTATCTTCTTAGCAGTTTTTATCTAATGGACTAATGTGTAATTTTTACAATGCTTTATTTTTATTTTTAATTGGTGGTATGATGACAAATTAGTACGACTGAGCTTATTTTGATTCTTAAGGATTTTATTCTATTGTTTATTTTGCGAAGATAAAGTATTTATTTTCTCAAAATAAAAAAAAAACGTTTATATATGTTTATGTAAAACGTAGATTTAGAAGTGTTTTTAAATATCATATTATTTAGATACGATTTTTTCTTCAAAAAGCTAGCTGAATAATGTCAGTTTTTAGAATAGTACTTTATGTGCATAATTTTTGAAATTCTGGTATATAATTTTGTTTGATGTTATATTTTCTTTTATCCCATATAAATTTTTATATAATTGGAATTGTTTCGGAGGATATTTAAGAATAATTGTGATTCTTCTGAAGCTTTTGTATGTGATTTAAAATGTTTTCATTGTGATTTATATAATTTTTACTATGCATCTTATTTTAATATATTGAATAATTTACTCTAAGTAGTAAACTATTAGGCTGTAATAAAGAAGATACTTGAACAATTATATCTGAATTATTTAAAATACATAGGAGTTTCTTTAAAAACTTTCTTACATTATAAAGAAGAAGTGATTTTGTAATAGTCTATAAAATCCGGTTTTACTCTGGCTACATATCAGTTTTAAATTATTACATTTAAAAGATAATATAATTAAAAGTTCTTGTAAAATTTATTTGAATGAACTGAAAGTAAAAAGTATTGTAAGTGAAATATTCAACCTTGTGCAAACTCAAATGCCATACATTTTTCAACTTGAAACTAAACAGAATGCCTTCAAACTTGTGTGCCTTTATTTTATAAAATATAAGTTTTTGCAGTTATTTTCTTTTTTAATGCAATCATTTTCAGATTTAGAGCATTAATAAAAAATATTGATTGCTGTATTAGTAGTATTAATATCAAATATTAATTATATGCTTCTTAAATAGATCGCAATTTTCTTGTATGGAATTCATAAACCATATCTGTATATAGTCCATATCATACAGTTATGCAAATACGTCGAATGATAAGTTTATAATATTTTCGTTTATTATGTACATACATCTGTAGCTTAGAGAAACGTGCAGCTTAATAGTTTTGTACCTGTACTGTTTATAGTATGAAAACATGATTGCATATGGAAGATAGTAATATTACCTATCTATTTCCTTGTTCTACATGTTTTAATAGAGCAATTCTTTATGCACACACAAGATTTTTTCGACCTTTGATGTTCCACTAATTGTGAATATCATAACTTATTTACTTCTATAAATATAACTTTCTTTTCTTTTTATTTAAACATATTAATACTCAAATTTTTCTTTAACTGTACAGGCACTAGAAAATTACAGTTATGTTTTTCAGTAATTTGTTGATTGTGTCCTAAATACTTCACCAAAAAGTGTTCGAAAAACATCTATGCACATTGTAATAAAATTTAGTGTCATTCTTTTTTTTTTAAATAAATTTATAAGACTTCAGTCGAATTGATCTGTGTTAACGTTTCCTTTGTCTCTTTGTAAAAATTAACTTTACATTTATTTATGATGAATTTATTTTTGATGCATATAGTTTCAAAAAGTACAAACAGTTAATGTATTTTATGTTCGGTTTAATGTGCATGGAATTTACCTGCTTCCTGTAAATATTTGTGACGTATGTATTGGATATTTGTTATAAAAAAACTTGTTATTGTTCTTCGTATACTTCACTGCTAAGAAACTAATTGTTAATGAATAACGCTGTTAACATTTTTATTGATGTTCTGATATGTAACGTAACAATTGTTCTCTTGTAGTGAATAGTCATTTGCAAATCAATAAATGTTTATTGAGAATGGTTGTGTAGAAAAAATTTCTTTATTATTCTACGCCAATCACAGAAACAGACTGAATATTATGATACTATATTACTGATTGTGATTCTTGTATGTTTGTTTTATGATTATTTTTGTGTAAAAAGATAACTGATTGCTTGATATAATAAAAACATTTGATCGATATTTATATCGAATTTAAAGTCCAATAATTAAAAAAAATTAAATAAAGATTCTTTTCGAGATATAAATTCACAAAGAATATACAGTTGAAGTTTACTCAAAGTAAAAATAAAATAATCTCACTAAAGTAGTACCAATTCAGCTAAATAGTACACAAAAAATTTTGATTATTAAAATCAAAATAGAACAACAAATTATACCCTTTTTGGTGTTATTTTCATAAAAGTAAAATTTTCATTTATAGAAACACCAAAATCAAAAATGAGTAAATAATTTTTTTAGAATACTAAATAGTATCAATTAGCAGAAACTATACAGAGATGATGAAATTCTTGCATAAAAACTGGAAGCAAGATATAACCAATTTTCGTGTCTTATTTGAAAATGAATGATCATAAAACTTGAAATTTTTGGATGAATTATAATTTAAACCATTATTTAATGAATTTTCATCAACTCATAACATCAAGTACAATTTAAATAAAAGATTTCATTGTTTTTTTTTGTTTTTTTTAAAAAAAAGTTAATATTTCATACAAAAATAATAACTGTCGAATTTTTGCGGAAAAAAAGAAGGAAGTAAGCTAACTTAAATAAGACACGTGTCCCCCTTCTATTCATAATGATCTGGGGGCATTGAGATTTCCTGCTGTCAGTTGAATTGTCGAAAACTAAGATAAAAGAAACAACTCTCACACGTTGAGCAATTTTTACTCCAAATAATTTAACAACCTAATGAGAGGACAATATAA
Organism: Trichonephila clavipes; assembly: GCA_019973935.1. Classification (NCBI taxonomy): domain Eukaryota; kingdom Metazoa; phylum Arthropoda; class Arachnida; order Araneae; family Nephilidae; genus Trichonephila; species Trichonephila clavipes. The sequence continues at coordinate 87,856 of BMAU01008041.1, forward strand.
CCATTAATCTACTCAGGTACTCACTCAGATTTCCGATTACATTATTGAACAGAAATTAATTTGGCCATTTCATTTAATGATTCTCAAGATATTCATCAATAAATCTTGTTCAGTAGCATTATTACTCATTCCAAAAAAAAATCAGAACCAAAACCTCTAGTGCATTGTGTGGTGCATAAAAATATACAATATGGATACCTGTTACGCGTTATTCTATAAGGAAAATTTAATGTTAAAATTATTTATATTTCGAATTTAAAACTATAGTATCACTGATTCTACAGTTGATTGATGAGCTAATGAAAATATCTTAAGAATCATTTTCTGTTAAACTAATAAAACATTACAAAAATATTCATAACAAGTATTTTTAGATAGAGTTAACATATAAATTTTTCTTTTAATTAAGAACTTTCAGCATGTAAACCGTTTTTCATGTATAAATAATGTATTATGATGTCCATTTAATGCATTAAACTAAGTAAAAATTATAGACAGTTTGGCTTAACAGAAATCTGGACGAATATTATTAATAGCATATTTTTGAACGTAATTATGTAAGTGGGAAATCGTTCATTCCTGCTTCTAGTCCTGAATGATGTATTACAGTTACAATTTAGAAAGTTAGTTACCCCGCCATCACTAGTTGAGTTATTCATTGTCAACTTACGTAATAATATAATAATTAAATAGTATAATGATATAAAAATTTTCCTAAAAGAGTTATAATTGAAAATAATTTTTTAAAAATGCATTTATATAATATAACATTTTAAATAGGTTGTTTTTATAGATATGAAGAATTTTTTTTGACATTTTAAAGTTTAGGCTTAAAAGCATCCAGTAAATAGGTTGTTACGATAATTTATGGCAGATATACTTTTTAAGAAAGCATTCTATATTCAGTCAAAGCACAGGAAATCTGCTCTGATATATAATATTATTTATTTAGCGTTTCCAAGAATTATCCACTTTTGAGTTTGCCTTGAGAAAAGTTCTGAATTCATATTTTAAAAGCTCTTCTCTCTCTCCATATATATATATATATATATATATATATATACAAAATTTCATTTTATATATATTTTATATATATATATATATATATATATATATATATATATATATGATATAAATGATTTAATTAAGCTAATGAAGGATTGAAAATTCCGAAACTGAGCTCACAAACAGCAAACACTGGTAGAAACCTATTAAGGTTATCGAAAATGATCATATTATTTTGGAAATACTTTTCATTTAGATTTATAAAGATATATAAAATTATCATTGCTTTTTAAATTCTTATTTTTTAATTCAGTTCCATACAATAAAAGTTTAAAATAATGCATTCAGACTTCCTTTTACACCAAAGAATTTCGAATAGAAATCAAATCAATAGAAACTTTTTATGAAAATATTACAGACTCTGTTTTTTTTAATTGTTTAATATTTTGATTCAAAACAGAAGTAAAACAATTTCTTATTATTATTTAAAATTTTCTCTTGATTTAACATTTTTATATGTTTTACAAGTAAGAATACATTAATAACTGAAAAATTTCTTTCTGTATATGTAACTAATTTAGTTCTTTTTCTCATTATAAAACTCATATTAACTGTGTTCATTCATATGAAAAAGCATTTATTTTATAAATACAATTGAAGCTCATATAATGTTTATGTTCATTCATTTATTTCAAATGTAGCCTATTCTTTTCCATATTCAATAATTAAATACAACGAAGAGATAAAAGAACCACACATGTTATATTCCTTTTTATGTAGGAAAAGTTGCTTCAAAGTTGATGTACTAAAAGCGAGTATAGCTACCCTTCTATTTCAATCTGTTTGTTAGAAAGAGTTCCCCCCGTTCTTTCCCGTATAAAAGCTATTCTTTTTGACCTGCTTGTAACAATCGCCGCTGGTATATTGGCAACCCTAGAGAGGGAAGCGTGGGTTAGGAATAGGAAAAAAGAAAAGAAGCATGCAAAATGGGGCTGTCAGGCCCCAAAATCGATCCGTTCGTTAGGTGGTCTAATCGATGATAAGCGGAAATATCCGAGAGGAAGTATTCTCTTTTTTAAGTTAAAGTTACAGTGATTCTATGCTTTCAAAGAAGTGAAAAATAAAAATATTTTTATTTATCCTGTAAAATAATATTAAAATAACTTTCAATAACTTTTCTACTCAAAAAATTAATACATTTTACTGACAACAGCAATAAAAATGAGCAGAAAAAAAAGAAATTTTTTATTCATGAAATTTTACTTTACATTACAATTAGAATTACACCCTTCAGCAAACTTTAACTATGCCATTAATATTTTTTTTATTTAAAATCGGTTGATTTAAAATTTTCAAATCGATTAAATGAAAAGCATCGTTATCGACATCGTAAGACTCGGCTTATTTTCTTTGTATAATTCATATAGGCAAAAATTCAAATATAAAAATAAAAAAATCATCAAAAGCAATAAAGAAGAACCATAACTGTATTTTACTTTACAGTTATTTGCAGAATTTTTAATTTTTTAACAAGAAGTTTTTCGGGATAAAATTTATTTTATATTTTTAAAAAATTACTAATAATACGTATAAATATGCTTATATACATTTTGAACTATAAATAGATTTTTTCTTATAATCGTCCATTTGATTTAGATTAATTTTTTTGTGAATTAATAATATAGAGTGAATGATTTATAACTATGAATAAAAATAATTCTATGGAATCTGGCAGTGTAATGTGCTGCCCTCTGTAAGAATCAATAGAAATCTCCTCCCTCTACGAATGTTGATAATATGTAATGATCTGACTTTCGTAACCCCACCTTCTTTCAGCATTATGCTTGAAAGTTGTTAGATAAGTTCTAACTCATAATATATTTAGAGATGGGATTTCTCTTCAAAAGGAGAAACGAACGTTTATTCAAAAAGTAATTAATAATATGAGTACTTTCACAAACTACACATATGATTTCTAGAGAACAATTTTTCCCTTCAAAATCATTAATATCATTGCTATAATTTAGCATTTTCTTTTGGTATAATTTATATAAAATCAGTAGAATTTGGAATCAAATATCGCTAAAAATTTGAACACTTCTGTCTTTTTCGGATTGCGGTTGATTGATTGATTGTTTTTACTAACGTTTCACTTCGAAGCTACAACAGAACTGCTGGCGATGAGCCTCATAATTTTGGACCATTGCTAAGTGATCAGAATAATGTATGGCCTGGAAGCTCTCTCTCTAACCTTCCACATCACGCTAAGAGAGAACTTATAGTCTAAAAAGCTTAAAATGTGTAAGCACCGTAAACATATCAGCATCTTTTTAGGATTAATAGATGAACTAAGGGTTACAACTTATTTTTTATTAACTCGAAAAAGGTATTTTGCTGTTACTTCTTTTTTTTTTGCAAAAAGTACGTAAGGTAATAAGTAAGGTGGTTATTTTGGTATGAAATCAGATTGTTGACAACCGATTCTAAGGACCAATAAAAATATTAAATAAAAAAGTACAATTTTTATTGATGAAAAAGCTATTTATTTAAATTAATAATTACATGTACATAAATGAATACTTTAATGAAATCGTTCATTTAATTGTTTTATTTTTTTCTAAAAAGTTTTATTTACTCCAATAATTTAAAGGAATACCCTAAATATCAGCTAAAAATAAAAACACAGCTCTGCTTGAAACTAAGTTCAACGTATCTGGAAACAACATTTTGTATTTTATGATCATTTTGGAATAAAAAGTTCCTTTGAATTTTTAAGCACACGCATCAAATGAACAAAATAAAAAAATCTGTATCTTTGATCAGGCCTGTTAACACTTCAGAAATAATGAGTATAATAATACTGTAATATGTCATTTCTCAATATTGTAAATTTTGCATTGAAACAGTTCCATTACTCCCTAACTTTTGTGACAACATTACAGTATCACAATTGTTTTATATTAGTATACAGAAATAAACATAAACATTATTATATATTATATTAGTCCAAGTAAACAAACGATATTATTAATATTTAAATAAATACAAAGAACAAGTCTAGTGTTTTGGATGATGGAATAATTAATAAATGTTTCTTTTAATAAAAGAAATATCATCACGAACTCACAATTAATTAAACATGTTATTTAGAAGAAACATATATAATTCATGTACATTCATAAGTTGCACATACATAATACATAGTGATTTGTTTATAAACGTCTAGAGAAACACTGAAAAAAAAAAAAATATAAAATAATTTGAAACCACACGCACATAAACAAAAAGTAGGAAACCTTACTCGCTTTTATCCAGTGGGTTTTATACATTTTAAATCTATTCAGTTAATGGAAAATATAAAATCTGTTAGAAACAAATTTATTCGAATATACTCATAATCTTTAATACTTAATTAATGTGACTATACTAATTTAAAAAGAGACTTAAAATAATTCTCTCAATGTTCAAATAATTACATTAAAAATTTTAATACTTATTAGTTGACAATTGTCATGATCAAATAAAAATCTAACACTACTTGTTACAAAACTTAGATATTTTTTATTTAATAGTAGTAATTTATTATGTAGTAATTTATTAATTTATTAGTAATAGTAGTATATGATTAACTACTACTATTTTTAATTAGAATGGTTCAGTAATAAATATGTTTAATTTATGTTTAAATATATACCTACAATTCTATCAGAACAAATATTCAGATGTTATTAATTTTTCATTGCCATTCTGCACTGGTGTGCAAAATTAAGGACGAAGTCGAAAAATTAGCATATCAGCTGAACGAAGAGGCAGAGCGGACAGAAAGACCAATCAGGAGATTAAGTAAGGTGATGTACGGTAGCACATGCGCAGATATGCAGGTAGACGTAATGGGGAGTGTCTGAGCAGTATAAAGCATGTTGTCGGTGTAAGATCAGTATTTCTGGCAAAGAGATTGCACGCCGTATAGCAGTTAAAATCACACCAGTGCTACCTCAGCGAGAAATGGCGAATAATCAATCTGTTAGAAGACATCTGGATGCTTTTGCGAGGTCGAATCATTGGGAAGGTGGAGGGAAGGCCACAGTGTGACAAAAGTGTGGCTGCAGAGTTCAGGAATTGTCAGCATCGTTTCACGACTTTGGAGATATTTCAAAACTACAGGAAACAGATATCCGGGGGTTCAGTATCGTCCACGAGAACCACACCCGCAGATGACCGGTACATTGTCTTACAGGCCAGAAGAAACAGGCTGCAGACAGAGGGGGAAATCGCTAGACACGACACAGGCGACTGGACGACCGATATCGCGTTTTACCGTGGCCAGAAGACTGCACGGTGGGGGGTCTGTTTGCACGACGCCCTGTACGGTGTGTACCTAACGCCTGCCCATCGGAGAAGGCGTTCTCTGTGGTGCTGGGAACACCGGAATTGGGAGAGACAATGAATGGGGACGAGTACTCTTTACAGATGAGAGCAGATTCAGTTTGAGTAACGATTGTCATCGCATACTCATCTGGAGAGAGCGGAAGCCGCAATCGTCCCTCGAACATCATTGAAAGGAACAGGTATGGAGGTCGCGGTGTTCTCGTTGGGGGAGGCATCATGCTTCGGGTAGTCGCGGCAGACCTTCACATCTTCGACGCAGGTTCAGTCAACGGGACCCGTTATTGTAACGAGATTCTTCTTCCATATGTGCGTCTTTTAGAGGCGCTAGTGGGTCTGCAGTTCCTTTTCATAGACGACAATGCACCATGTCATCGCACAGTAGCTGCCGAACAGCTCTTAGAGAGTGAGGATATTGAACGTATGGATTGGCCGGCACGATCTCCGGATCTCAATCCCATCGAGCATGTATGGGATTTTCTAGGCAGATGCTTGGCAGCTCGTACCTTACCACCAGTAACGATTCGGGAGCTTCGATTGGCGCTGTAAGACGAATGGGCAGCAATGCTCAACAACTCATTGACACCCTCATTCTCAGCATGGGCAGAGACGCTGTGAAACCTGCTCTAGCAGTCAGGGGGAGATCATATCCCCTACTAAAGACCGGATGTTTCTTGCTGGACACCCATCACAGGGATGTTTCGGCCTTCAGTCGCATTGCGCTCCATGTTACTTTTTCAATCAAGCTTCTTTTTTATCCCTCTGATTTCTCTTTTAGTAAGTGTTGTTACATTACACATGTTCTTACGTATTGGGTATCTTACGGTATTAAATGTGTTGATTTGGAAAGCTTTTGTACAAAGTTATATTGAAAATCCGTCTCGTCCTTAATTTTTGCACACCAGTGTATATTGTCACAACTATAGTTTTTGAAATAATTTTCTTAAATTTTTTTTGTAATGATATAGTTTTTCTTTGTACATATACATATGTTTAGTTTGTATTATATATTTTCAGTTGTAACACACACACTCATAATTTTTTTTATATAAAAACAATTAAAAATGGTTTTATGAATGATTTATTTTTATTTAATTATTCTTATCACACTTTCAAAAGATGATCCATTAAGGGCTTCTGAAATTTTTCTGAAATCTTTAAAAATGATCTACTATATAGGAGATTTTAAAATAAAACAAATTATAAGAAAGAAAAAAATCGAAAGAATGAAATTATAAGTGAAACAGATCATATTCGTATCAAACGTAGAACGATAAACTGTAACAGATATTATTATAGAATTTGGAATTCAACTTATTTTAAATCGTATTGATATGCTTCATTTAGTTAATAAGCGTACCCAGTATTAGTTAAATATATATATATATATATATATATATATATATATATATATATATATATATATTTATATATATATATATACATATATATACGTATATTATATATATATACATATATATTTTTTGTATATATATATATACACACTCATGTCCATAAATTAATATATATCAGAATCACACAGAAATTGAACTCTAAAATAAAAATTTCACCTGTAGAATTATTACACACATCTTGAAGAAGAATATGCAAATTACAGGAAAACCACCAGATGTCGTGGATAGTACTTCACAATGACGAGAGTGTAAGAGAGAGGGGTATATAAAAAAATGGTGGCAAAGAAGTAAAATTGTTCACAAGCGCTTTAAAAGCCTTTCAGTGCAATAACCGCATAGTTATCTTACAAAGGAAGCATTTGGATGATTTTTTACTTGGTAGAATTATTGGGCGACTTTAATGTGGACGTACCCAGCTGGAGATATCCGAGGAACTTGGTATCACCCAGAGTGTCATCTCCAGGCTTCGGCAATGATTCCAAGATGATGGTAATGTGAGTAGAAGTTACATCACAGGTCGCCCCTCGAGTTACAACGCCGAATGAGGACCGTTATTTGGCAGTTACTGCCAAAAGAAACAGACGGAGCACAGCATCAGACCTGTCTCGTCAGCTCTCTTCAGCTACCGGTACGACAGTTTCAAGGCAGACCGTGTACAGACGCTTAGGGCACATTGGTCTATATGCTCGTAGGCCTGTCAGATGTGTTCCAATTTTACCGCAACTCACTGTCGCCTGCTATTAACCTGGAGTAGAGAGCATGCATTGTGGACACCACAACAGTGGTCTTGTGTGATGTTTTCCGACGAGTCCAGGTTTAGTTTGCAGTGTGATTCTCGTCGGACTTTATTATGGAGAGCGCCAGGTACCCGTTACCACCAAGAGAACACCTTTGAACGACACCGTTACGGTGGTGCAGGATGGCTCGTTTGGGGAGAAATTATTCTTGGTTCCAGAACTGACCTGCATGTTCAGAGTGTAACGATGACAGGCCACATCTATCGGGATGTCATTCTGGAACAACACGTACGTTTGTTTCCCGGGGGGCACCATGGGTTCTGAATTTCTATTTATGGATGACAACGCCCATCCTCACCGTGCAAACATTGTAGACGAATGCACCTTCAATCGGAGGATATCACCCGTATGGATTGGCCAGCAAACTCACCTGACTTGAATCCAATAGAGCATGTGTGGGATATATTTTGGCCGACGAATTGCAGTCCGTCAACCCCATTCCACCTGTCTATCGGAAATTCGGAGGGCATTACTTGATGAGTGGTGTAATATTTCAAGATCAGATTGATAATTTGATACTCAGCATGCCTAGGCGTTGTAAGGCCTGTATTGTATCGTCCGGGTGACATACTCCGTATTAAACCATCATACTAACCATATTATACTGTTTTTTGTAAATAGGTTCTTTTTTTTTGAAATTTTGCTCCAGGGAGTAAAAATCGCAATTTTTATTAATTATGTCAAACCTATAGCATCTTTTTTGCTCTTTACCTTTTGTTTAATAAAATAGACTTTACAAATAAGTCAAATTTACTGTGCTCCTGTCTCTTTTCTTTGACTGAACTTCATTAACCTTAATTTATGGACATGAGTATATATATATATATATATATATATATATATATATATATATATGGTTATATATATATATATATATATATATATATATATATATATATATATATATATATATAAGAATGATATTATGACACACTCTGGCGATCTTTTCTTTTTCGAATAGTGTTCGCTTGTCTTTTTTCCAAGCACGCGATCCTTATGCAGAATTATCAACCTCTCACTACACTTGTCTCTTCTGCTTGTCATTGCTTTTAAACCATATCTCCATTAAAAAAACGTAGCAACTCTACAAACATATGGATTTTCGTAAATTAACGAATTATTTAGTGCAGCGCTTTCTCAAACGGGAGGAGGGAGTACTCTAAGGAGTGTGATAACCCGGGGGGCTAAACATATCAGAAGTCTAAAACGAAAGAGTTATTTAAAAAATTATTAATTTACTGAAAGGAAGCAAACCAAACACATTCTAACATAATAAAAATAAAATACACATTACACTGATATAACACGGTATAAAGGTACCAGTAATGGATAAATAACTATTTGATAATCAATTTAACAAAACTCTCATAAGTTAAGAATACGTTTTATAACTACACCAAATGACTCATGGGATTGTCATGTACAAAATTTAATACTTATCTTGATAAATTTGTACGAGTTATAATTGTATCGTTATCATCAAAATGTATTATTATTATTGAATTCAATTTTTTTGTTATTGAATGGAGGTGGGGAGGTAGTGGGAGAGATGATAGAAAGTATGACTGAAAATTTGGCCGTAAATATTGAAAGTATGAGAAGTACAGATTTAGTGTATTCTCCAAATATGCCTTTAGCTTAAACTAAACTAACCTGTCAACTAATTGACATATTTTGCTTAAGAGGGAAAATCTGGAAGAAACTCAGTTTCAGTGACTTGCTATATTTCGTTTTCCCTAACGAATACTATCAACTTTTTATATTTTATTAAGCGTAATTTGAGTTACTAACAATGTAATTTCATGGCTATGAATATTTCAATTTTGAATTGTAATCAATGACAAGGGCTGTAGTTAAATATATTAACACTATTCCTCGTTATTTGCATTCTTATCCACCTTTAAAAATAAAAAAAATGGAAACAAACTAATAATATTTAACTTGCTTTATTGCTTTTTTATTTACAACAACAACAAATTTTTTTTTTGATCCCTCCTTTTTTAAAATTTAATTATCTTTAAAACGTCGGAATCTTATTAATACTGATAGTACTTTAAGTATCTAATGAAAACTTTTAAATACTGCTTAAAAAATTTGAGCAATATTCACATTCATAAAAGAAAAAAAATCATATGATATATAAAAAATTTAATTAAGATATCAGTTTATGAAATTAAACAGTGCTCTTTGAAATAGAACATTCAGTAAAATGACAAAATAAAACAACGTCGATAAAAATTTCAAATTTTTATTTGAAATTTAAAGTATTTTTAACTTAAATTATCTAAAGTCAGAATTGAAGCTTTTTTACTGATTTCATAACTCATAACTTTTTAAACATGAAAATTTATAAAAAAGTAGATTTATTTTTAAATTTGGTTAATATAATTCATTTTCAAAGTTTAGCTTTAAAGTTGGTTTTATTTATGACGCTTATTGAAATTGTTTAAGTATTTGCTCTCAGATGTTTTTAAAACCTGTTATTCGCTTAGAAATTTCAGGTATTAGAGCCTCTGATATTAAAGAAAATGACGATTAAATTTTATTTTTGTACTAACTGACAGAATCACTCAAGCAGATAGTGATTCTCCACATAAAATTTGAACCTTTTTATATAAAATTAATTTTTTAGTTCTTTAAAACAGCAATTTCACACTCAATAATATAAAGTAAATATAAAAACGTTTTTAAAAATCACCGCTCAATTTTATGCACTTTCATTAACTTTGTGCATGCATTTATATATATATATATATATATATATATGCTCTTATATTTATATATATATATATATATATATATATAATATTATTATCCCACTTTAACAAGAGAAGGCATTTTCTTTAAAATTCATGTATAAAATAATGCTTACAAAAAATTTTAAAGGAAAATTCATGCACATTTTAACTTGTAATTTTTAATAAGATGTTTTGATAAAATCTCTCACTAAAATATGTATTTATATAGTATTATATATGCCTTCAAAGCTTCAAACTGTAAGAAAATAATAGTATGGAGCTACATATGAATACATTTGGTGATCCTTTATATAACTAAAAAAAGTTTAGCTTAGTGATTTCCTTAGTAATTATCTATATCCTTTATGATACTGGTTGATAAAATTAAGAAAAAGAAAAAGAAAAAAGGTAGCTTAAGTAAAAACAAATATAAATAAATTCTGTTGAAATTTAAAAATTATGCTATTTCATCAAGTTTACTTTAAATAAAAAACACAATAAAATAAAAATTTCTTATTCTTCAGTGTTTCATTATTTAAAGTTAGATACATATAATAGTTTAAACAGAATTTCTCTCTAATTCTAAGATCTGCCGATACGCGGCGTCACTAGTAGATGAGTAATACACAGCTTCTAAGGAAGGACGCTAGTTGCTGCTACATAAGCAATTTGTTAATGTGAATTTAAACTTTTGATTTTATACAAAAATCTATTTATTTAATTATTGAAATCAAATAAGTCTTATTAACTTATGTCAGACTATAAAAATCAGCAAATGTTTTCAACATGAGTAATAATTTGCTCTTTCATTTACTTATTATTACTTGTTTTCGTGTTATTCTTCAGTGAATGCTATCACACAAGGTGAGATTTTCTTTATTACTTCATTGTTTTTTTCCATTATGAATAATTTATAAAAATACATAAAATTATCTTTACTTTTTTATTTCTTCTTGTCTACACTCTTTCCTTCTCTTATAAACAATATTGAATTTAATGTATTATTAAATGGATAGTTTGACTATAGTTATTTAGAAAAAACATTTAATTTGATCTTGAAATTGCGTGAATTATGAATTCTACGTTGTTCGCTAACCAAATTCCATTCTGTTTTAAGTAATATTTATATGTTTCTACCGTGACTTAACGTTTCAAATACATAAATAAAAGCCTCTTCATCTTATGTAACAGTTGTTTTCTTACTAATAATTTCTACTTGCAATGCTTGTAGTTTACTAACTACATGTTTATTAATTGCAAGAATTTAACATATTAAAAAACATTATAATTCACCATGCCTTAAATAAAATGTAATTATAATTTTAAAAAATTATTTGATAATTGAGATTGAGGGAATCATTTAGTAAAATATAAAATAAAGTAAATACTCTTTCTCTTTAAAACAGGAAACCTGGACATGAAATTCAATATGATTTCAAATATAATTCTTGGTATTTTATTTGAAACTGTGCTTAATATGAGTTACTAGAACTAACTTTAATTCGATGAAACTAACTTGGTTGTATACGAATCTTGCAATAATGCACTTATATTTCTTAATGTTTGTATAATATTATATTAATACTTTGATTTTAGATGCCCCCAAAATTCAAAAATTCCAGTTTCCTGATAAACTGGAAGTTAATGAAAAAGTGGGTGTGATTTGTATGCTGAGATCTGGGAAACCACCATATGCTTTCCGCTGGCTCAAAGATAGTAAAGAATTAAATAGCGGAAACGGAGTGATCATACAGACGGGAGAAAGACTATCAAACCTTTTAATAGACCCTATAACACATGCATCAGCAGGCAATTACACATGTCTTGTAAAAAATTCTGCTGGAATTGATTCTTTTTCTTCGATTCTCACTGTTACAGGTAAAATAAATTCTTCCTGTGCAATCATTATTGTATGTAACTTATGAAATCAATCAATCGAAATTACTTTACAATTTCTTTTTTAGTTCTAGATATTGTAGAACTCCAGAACTGTGTATTTACATAGACACAATCACACATTTTAAATCTCTAATATATATAAAGCTTTAAGTTCTCTTACACATCGTATATTTAATTTTTCTATAATTATTTGTTTTTATATTAAATATATAATGTGAGCTATATGAACTTACAACTACTTAACAGTATTTTTTGTTTGAATATTTATTTAAAAACTGTTCCGATATTTCTATATATTTTTAAGTACTTTATGTTAGCAAAACAGAGGTTTAACTGTCTCTATCAAATTAGTTTATGTGATTGAACGTATAAATTTGTTCATGGCTGATTCATGTTTACTTATTATGCAAGTTATTCTTTCATATGTGCAAAAGATGGCAATAAATGTTTACTGTACTCAAAAAAAAAAAAAAAAAGTGAATCAAGAATATCTTCTTTTTTTTTTGTAACCGTTGTGTGAACACAATTTTACAGTAATCTCGAAATATTTGTATGTTAAATAAATTGTTTGCATGCTTGTTATTGAATTTTGAAATTTTCAGGCTATAATAATTTGAATTATTTTAATAAAATTAATTTGTATGGGATATTAATAGAATGGTTAGATGTAAGAAATTTGTATATTTTGAAAAATTGACTAGCATTATGTAGGTTTTCAGAAGTTTCGTCAACACATATTCACCTTTATGATTTACATATTATATATAAATGATTAATTATTATTTCAAAGCATCATTTCAAGACAAATGAAGAATAAATATCATTCATTAAGTTGCATAAGTATGTTTAAATAGCACACATTAAGCATATATAACTATATTCATTCATTTTTATTATAGTACATACATATGTTGTTTTTAATTGTATGCGGTTAGAAAAAATCTAAATTTTGAGAAAACGAGTTATTATGGTTTTTTTTGCAGCTTCACCATCGTGGAATGAAGAACCGTTTGATGTAGAAACTGTCGTGGGTGAAAAGTATCTATGAAATGTACAGCTAGCGGTTATCCCAATCCTAGAGTTGAATGGATCAAGAAAGGTAATCAAATCGATAACATTTTTTTGTAAATGAAACACATTTAAGAAAAATATTATCCCTTTCGGAATTAGATTTCCTACGTTTATTTTTCCTCATTCTCACTAGAAAGATAAAACATCAAGAATGGTATTTATTAGGCACTAATACACTTTTTCGATTTCTTTTTTTTCCATTGGAATTCATTCATTAACTAATATTTCATATTTCCTTGAGTTATCTATAAAAACTATTGTTAGCTTGTGTAGGTACTTGTAATACGGGAATTATTATTAGTTATAAATTGAGTTTTTAAATGTGTGTGGTTTTGATCAAGGAATCAAATTTTATTCAAGTATTTCGGCCAAGAAGTTATTTAATTGTATTATGTTACCTTAATTAATTTTTATTTATTTGTTAAATTAATTAACTTTTCAAGTCTTGGTTAAACATTTTTGTAAAAGATTTATTTCAAGTCTAACAAAGATCAATTATAATTATACATATTTATATTTGCAAGCGAATATCTTTGTTATTCCGTAAATCGAAAAGTTTAAGTAAATAAGAAACCTTTCCATTTTAGACTGAAGTAAAAAATATCACGAAGGTTTCAATTAAATATTTATTCTAGCTTTTTTATCTATTTCGAATGTCACAGTCTTATCTTATATTCAGTATAAAAAATAAAGTAAAGCTCTTATAATGAACATTCTTATTGTAATTCTTAACATAATAAACGGAGATTTCATTATGATTATGTTATTTTTTTTACTATTACTTATTTATCTCCATTTACAAATTATTCCAATTTTTACAAATTCTATAAACAATGCTACGCATACACAAACAATTTAATATAAAATTTAGATATTTTTGTTGTTTTAATTGTGATAAACCGTGCTCAAAATTCAGATCTGCGTTTTGTAAGTGCTTGGAAAGTTATAATTTACATATTCTTATAAAATAAAGTGTAAATATCAAAGAAAAAACACTGTTCTATGAACTACTTTCCAGTTACATTTTTAAGAAATGATTTATTATGCCTCATAACACATAAAAAATAACGAATCGGAAAGCAGTAAGCTGAATGAGGCGAAAAATGATGGATAAGATGGGTATGTATTAAAACATCGTCAGGTATTGAATATTTAGGAAATACAGTTAGGGAGAAAAAATTAATTACAATGTGTTGACCCATCTCTGACCCTGATGCAAGTTATTATCACGCTGTAACATTGATTAATAAAATAAATAGAATAGATGCTTTACTGAGAGAAATTGCTTGTTACACAATTAGCGAGTGATATCAGCAAGATTCAGGGAGTAAAAGTTGCCTGCATATCAGAACATAAAAACGTGATTCATTATTGGGAAGAAATCTGGCGATTGCGCCGGCCATGAAATTAATTGTTAAAAGAATTAAGAAGAAAAACAATAGAAAGGAGTGGCGCGTGTGGACGGAATTCTGTTGTTGAAATGTAAGTCCAAGTGTACCAGAAAGAAAGGGTAATACAATAGGTTATAGAGAATTTCGTCACTTTCAGTACTGAAAGGGTGCCTCCCGTCAATATTGTGAGCGCGGAAATAAGCTCAGTGCCATAACTCTTGGTTGTTGTGTTATAGTGGATGACAGGCTTGGTTAGCTCTATATATAAACACCGTAAAATCCTTTTAATTTCAGTTTTTAATAAATTCGAAAAAAACAAGGTTTTTGTTAAATGAATTTCTACAAATAAAGCAACAAATTTGTAAAATAAAACTTCAAGGCTTAATAGATGGGCGGAAAATGTTTAGAAGTCTACAATGCATATAAAGTATTCTTTTGGTTTTCGAGCAGCTTTTAATAAAGTAAACATTGTGGTACTATTTTGAAATGTAATATACAAGAAATTGATAATGGCTGCTTAATAAAGTTTAATAGCTTTTGTAAAAAAAGAAAAATCAATAAAATTTCTCTTTAATTTAGCAAAATTGACCAATAAATAAAAATAAAACCCCTTTTCTGTTCTAAAATATTAAAACCGGAGCTACAGAATATTTTTTATTACTGTGTTAATGAAATAGTTTAGTCATATTGCTCTTTTTCATGAATTGTATTCTGCAAATAATACCCTTTATCTTTGTAAATTCACAAATAAGAATATTCTTTTTATTTTCTTTTGAAACCATTTCTATTAGTTACTAATAAGCCGGAATTCAAAACTAAATTCTGTGGAAAGAAACATACTTAAAAATTTTAAAGGCCAAACATTGGAAAACAGTTGCCAAAAGTAGGATGCATGGAGAAGACTTCTGGAGAAGGCCAGGGCCAACCCAGGGCTATAGAGCCTTAGAAGAAGGAAACAAATATTAAACGATAAATTTATAAGATTTATTCTTTTGTACATTCACAAGCATTCAATTATGTGCGATGAAATTAGATTAATTGAAATAGCTAAAACTAGAGAGAGCTAATGCGATGATTGAAAGCTTTTTTCATATAAGAAAAGTATAAACAATTACTGTATAAGTGATAATATCTTCCGTTTTTACATTTCTACTTGTTAAATATCTTACATGATAACGTCACGAAACATTTGAATAATGAACAATGTTTTATAAATTTAAAATGGTTGCAATCTATTATCCTTAAATCAATTCCATTCATTACTGGGTAGTAAAATTTTTAATAACTAGCTAATATGAAATTTGAAAGATGGAATAAAGGGCTTTCTTCGACTCAGGATCATAAGATATCATCAAAGTAATAAACCATATAAATATTTTTAACTCCTTAACCGGACCTTCAGTAGCCCGTACACCGAACGGGCTACTAAAATTTGACTACAACCTGTTTGCCTGAAAGCAGTACGGGCATTGATATTTTTTTCTTTCTGTTTTTGATTTGCAGGTGTTTTTTTAATTCGTATAGTGAGATTGTTTGAGCTGCTGTTTTTAAGAGGTGCAGTTTGTCCATGGTACTGAAATGTTTCTCGTCTGGGATTTTCTTTTGTGGCAAAGGCTGGAATCTCTCTTTGAGTTAGGGATTAAAATTCTTGAAAATATTCAATAAAGAATAGGGATTGGCAAATAAGTGTGTAATTTGTTGCTGGGAAGAAATGAAAAAAAGGAAAGATAAATCCAAAAAAGCCGATGTTATCTCTATCCCTATTACAATGTATTACACCATGCTTCAAATTGTTTGTGCATACCAGTGGTGGCCAAATTGGGGATTTTTTAAAATTGCTATATGGTTTTTAAGTTTGTATGCTTATAGAAAGTGTTTGCATTTGCTAAATTGCCAAATATTTTTACATCATTTAAAGACAATTTTATACTAAAACTCAATAAAAAAACAAAAATTCAAATATTTAAAGTAATGTTTACAATCAACTGTCCATATACATTAGATACTGACGATAGCAGTGAGTTTTCAGAGTTTAGTGAGGTTGCCTTTTTATTCCTTATTAAAACTTCACATCGATGTTTCATTGAGCTGAAAATAGATTTAACCTCTTACATGATGCCAGGAAACAATTTATCCTCAATTAGTTCCTTTTTATTTCATGGGTACCTCATTTGGGAAAGAGTTTTCAGACGGTGCCATAAGTTTTCGATAGGACTGAGATCAGGACTGTTTCCTGGCCAGGATAATAATGATATTTAGTCAAAAAGCAATGCCATCAAATAAAAGAGTAG
Source organism: Trichonephila clavipes (assembly GCA_019973935.1). Taxonomy (NCBI): domain Eukaryota; kingdom Metazoa; phylum Arthropoda; class Arachnida; order Araneae; family Nephilidae; genus Trichonephila; species Trichonephila clavipes. The sequence continues at coordinate 104,849 of BMAU01008041.1, forward strand.
ATTGGAAGAGTAGAGAGTAATATTTCCTATGTTAAAATTACATAACAGGTAGGTATTAAAGTGATTACATCTGGAGACTGAAAGTTTTGTTTAAGATGTGTCCACAATTTTGGCCACCACTGTATATATGCACACACACACACAAAATCTTGAAACATTTGAATTCTAATATTTTATAGAATAGTTTATTCTAATATAGTATAGTTTTTTAAAATTAATTAGGAAAAATTTTTTTGTGTTATTTTTTTATGCAATTGAACCATTTTTGTATATTCATTTAATTCGAGTGATGCCACATTCTTCCAAAAGAACTAGATCAATTTTCTTTACAGAATTGCGGAACTCTGCTCTTTAATCCCATTAGTTCGGGAGATGATGGCGAATACGTTTGCAGCGCAAGTAATGGAGTAAGAATCATTGGAGAAAAAGATAACAATCTTAATTCATGGTAAAGTTCGGTAGTATTGATTCAAATGAGAAAAATTTCTGTTCAATTATTTATATGTTTACAATAGCAAAATCATCCAGTTCTAAACAATATAAATCAGATATAAAACCTGTTTTCAATAACATACAACTCTGTTTTTACTTTATTCAAAATCTTTTCTATAAAATATGTTTTGTGCACAAGGTTGCAGTCATTGTTTATTTTCAAATGTTAATTGATATAAGAAGATAATTCACAATATATATTACATTTTTTCTTTTGCGATTGACCAAATACGATGCAATTGTAAAGTCAAGATTTGGGATTTATTAAGAATTTAGAATTATCCACTTATTTTATTTTTTTTATTTTTCAGAATAAATTGTAAAAAAAAACTAAACGAATTGTTTTTTTCAAGTAAAAAAGTAACCATTTTCCCAGTTTTGTGTTAAACAAATGAGAAAAACACGAGATCACATAATCCTTTTATCATTAGAATGTACACTCAACACATTATTAAAACAAAAAAAGTGTTTTCAGGAAGACACTGAGGGATTGGAATACTTTATTAGTACAATTAATAAAGAAATTCCCTTCAATAATCGTTTACTAACATTACTCAGCTTATATGATATATTGTTATTGAAAGACAAGTAAAAGGGAGTCAATTTTTTTCAGAGTATTATTTTTAAAAAATCAATTGAAATGACATATTGTTTACAAAAGTTATTTTAAAAATTTATGTAATTCTAATTCCAGAATCTGCCTATATGTGGCGCTAGGGGTTCTGATATCTGTTGTTAACAGTTTTTGGCATCATTGTTGAAAATGCAGGAAAATTATGTGTGGTTTTGCTCAGATTCTTCTTAACAGCCTATTAAAATAATTTATAAAATAAAATCTTTTAATCCAATAAATTTCGAAGGACATTTTTATTAAGAAAACTTCCTATGAACTACAAGAAATGCAGATATTCATTGAAAAACTTAGGTTTTGGACTAGCATTTTTCTTAGCTTGATGTGTAGTTGAGAGAATTCCGTATAACGTGTTAGAGATTGCTACTCCAGCATGAAGACTACTATTTACTATGTATTTTGCTGTCACTGTGATAAACGCTATCTTGCAGAAGCTACTCTAAATGGTAAGTGCGCGAGTAATTATATACATTTTTATACTCATTTATTTTACTTTTGTTAATATATTCATGTAATAAAGTTATTGAAAAAATTAGTTCTACTTACGATCAAACGTGTGAACAACTATTTGAAAATGTAGAAATATTTAACATATATTTTGTTCCATCATATTAATATTCATTTTCATAAATATTATAGAAAATTGAAATATCGAACACGTTGAAATGAGCAGATTCAGTCAAAGTACATATTTTTGTTTTTATTTTACAGATTGATATCGTTTGGCTTTCCAAAACATTTCTTGTTTTGTTTCTACGCTATAGACTAAAGTTACAATCAGTTTTTTAAATTCAGAAAAACCGGAAGCGGTTAAATCTACAGAAATGGGCATTTAAATTGTTGAAAATCTAATAGTGGCGAGTCTGATAACTCAAAATGTTGCATAAATATGTATTTCTCAAAGCTTTTTGAACCTGATATTTGGTTATTTTTTATAATTATGTAAAGCTAGCCTTTTTATGCATAGTATTTTTAGATTAAGGGCATTTATTTTTCAAATATTGGTCTTATAATAATTTACTCAATCAGCTATAAAACTGTTAAACGAAATTTCATAGAAAGTTAAATGTTTAGTATATTTTCTTGATAAATGCATCTAATTTGTTTTTTAGTAATACTTTTACTAATATAAGTTT